>CAUYLG010029251.1:0-51294 GCA_963573385.1 Cacajao melanocephalus
CTCACTGCAGCCTCTGCCTCCCAAATTCAGGTGATTCTTGTGCCTCAGCCTCCTGAGTAGCTGGGATTACAGGCATGTGCTACCACATTCAGCTTATTTTTTGTTTTTGTTTTGTTTTGAGACAGAGTTTCGCTCTTGTTACCCAGGCTGGAGTGCAATGGTGAGATCTCAGCTCACGGCAACCTCCACCTCCTTAGTTCAGGCAATTCTCCTGGATCAGCCTCCCAAGTATCTCGGATTACAGACACCTGTCACCACACTCGCCTTATTTTTGTATGTTTAGTAGAGATGGGGTTTCACCATGTTGGCCAGGCTGGTCTCAAACTCCTGACCTCAGGTGTTCTGCTCATCTCAGCCTCCCAAAGTGCTGGGATTACAGGCATGAACCAGTGCGCCCAGCCACTAATTTTTATATTTTTAGTAGAGACAGGGTTTTGCCATTTTGCCCAGGCTGTTCTCTAATGCCTGACCTCAGGCATCCTGCCTGCCTTGATCTCCCAAAGTGCTGAGATTACAAGCGTGTGCCACCGAGACCCATTTTTTCAGGGCTATTTTGTTCATGGCTGGAACCAGGAATAGCACTGATACATAGCAGCATTCAACAAATATATTTTATTATTGTTGTTTTGAGAGATAGGATCTTGCTCCATTGCCCGGGCTGGAGTGCAGTGGGGTGATCACAGGTCACTGTAGCCTCAATCTCCCAGGCTCAAGCAATCCTCCCACCTCAGCCTCCTAAGTGGCTAGAACTACAGAACTGCAGATATGTGCCACTATGCCCAGCGAACTTTTTTTATTTTTTAGTAGAGATCTCACTCTATTGCCCAAGCGGATCTCCAACACCTGGGCTCAAACAATCCTCACGCCTCAGCCTCCCAAAGTGCTGGATAACAGGCATGAGCCACTGCACCTGACCATCAAAAAATACGTTTTTAAACGAGGTTTTGCTTTTGTGGTCAACATGGCCAGACCCCATCTGTATGAAAGTTTTTTTTTTTTAATTAGCTGGACACAGTGGTGTGCACCTGTAGTCCCAGCTACTCAGGAGGCTGAGGCGGGAGGATCCCTTAAGCCTGGGAGGTTGAGGCTACAGTGAGCTATGAAAGCACCACTGCACTGCACCCTGGGAGACAGAGCAAGACCCTGTCTCTAAAGAAAAAAAAAGAAAAGGAGAAAAGAAAAGAGCTTCTGAGCTATCATACTAGCTTTAGTTTGCTAGGGCTACCAGAATGAAACATCACAGCCTGGGTGCCTTAAAAACAGAAACTTACATTTCTGGAGGCTGATGTCCAAGATCAAGGTATCATTAGGGTTGGTTTTGGTTTCTTTGAGACCGAGTTTTGCTCTTGTTGCCCAGGCTGGAGTGCAACGGCGCAATCTCGGCTCACTGCAATCTGCTCCTCCCAGGTTCAAGCGATTCTTCTGCATCAGCCTACTGAGTAGCTGTGATTACAGGCATCTGCCACCATGCCCAGCTAATTTTTGTATTTTTAGTAGAGACGGGGTTTCTCCATGTTGGTCAGGCTGGTCTTGAACTCCCCACCTCAGGTGATTTGCGCCCCCATTTTGGCCTCCCAAAGTGCTGGGATTACAGGCAGGAGCCAACACGCTCGGCTGTGGTTTTGTTTTGTTTGTTTGTTTGTTTTTTTTGAGATGAAGTCTTGCTCTGTTACCTACACTGGAGTTCAGTGGCATGATCTCAGTTCACTGCAACCTCTGCCTCCCAGGTTCAAACTATTCTCCTGCCTCAGCCTCCCCAGCAGCTGGGATTACAGGGACGTGCCACCTCACCTGGCTAATTTTTTATCTTTAGTAGAGATGGGGTTTCTCCATGTTGTCTATGCTGGTCTCAAACTCCCGATCTCACTGATCCACCTGCCTCAGCCTCCCAAAGTGCTGAGATTACAGGCCTGAGCCACCACACCTGGCCAGAATGCTGGTTCTTTAACATCTCTTGGCAGTGGGGGTGAAATCTTGCTTAGAATTCAAAACCACAGGCAAGCACTAACCTGGGATTAAGGTCTGAATTAAATCTATCAGCAGACCCCAAAGATCCTAAGCCAAGAATTCTGTTACAGACGGCCCCAGATCAGCAGTGCCCACATGGTCCTAAACAAAAGCAACACTGTCAGAGAAATCTAAGACAAAAAAAAAAAAAAAAAAGCAAAGCCAAAAAAATAAAAGTGAATTTGCAATTAAAAAAACACAGTTGAGGAAAGGTAACATGACATTGATACAGGACAGGCAAGACCTAAGTGGCTTAGCCTGAAATGGTTCTTGGCTTTGCCCAGGAAAGAATTCAAGGACAAGTCAGACGTAGAAGAAAACAGCTTTATTGAAGCAACAGTGGTACAGCTCTGGGACTGCTCCTGCAGAGCAGGGCTACCCCATAGGCAGAGTGTAGCAGCTCAGGGAAGTTTTACAGTCCTATTTATACCTAGTTGTTGTTGTTGTTGTTGTTGTTTTTTGAGACGGAGTCTTGCTCTGTCTCCAGGCTGGAGTACAGTAGTGTGATCTCAGCTCACTGCAACCTCCACTTCCTGGGTTCCAGCAATTCTCCTGCCTCAGCCTCCCGAGTAGCTGGGACTACAGGCATGCATCCCCATGCCCAGCTAATTTTTGTATTTTTAGTAGAGACAGGGTTTCACTATGTTGGCTAAGCTGGTCTTGAACTCCTGACCTGGTGATCCGCCTGCCTCAGCCTCCCAAAGCACTGGGATTACAGGCGTGAGCCACCGTGCCTGGCTGGCTGTATGTTTTGAATTTTTTCTCTATTGCAATTATCCTGCCTTGATAAATCAGCTGTATATTGATGAGCAAGATGAACTTCCCTGCTGGTTTCAGGTCCCCTGCAGTCCTGATCCTGTTGCTCAGGCCCTGCCACTGTCCCCTGCGAGGGCTGCTCCACGGCAACAGCTGCCTGTTCTCTGCACCTGTGAATGCTCATCGGGGACACTGGCATAGGGACACCCCATCGGCATGGCAGACACTTTCTCTGAACTGTGCTGAGACCTTCTGGTCTCACCCATTTACTCTCACGATGGAATTGTTTCGGTGTTTGCTTTTTTGAGGATTTGAATTATGGCACTGTCTTAGGAATCAGGAAACTGACACGTGAAGGCACAGAGGGGTTAAGTAACTTACCCAAAGCTACACAGCTGGTAAGGGCTTTAAATGGGAGAGTCTCACTCCAGAATCAGTACCCTTAACCATCTGCTATGAGCGAAAGAGAGAGCATGAGAGAAACAAATCAATATCCAAAAGAACAAGACTTATCTTGATTTGGTGGTTTCCCTAGCCTTTAAAATAATAACAAGCAAACAAAACAGAGTATCTCTTGTTGGCCAGGTGGGAGTGCAGTGGCGTAATCTAAGCTAACAGCAACCTCCGCTCCTGGGTTCAAGCGATTCTCCTGCCTCAGCCTCCCAAGTAGCTGGGATTACAGACATGCAACACCAGAGCCCGCTAATTTTTGTGTGTTTTAGTAGAGACAGGGTTTCACCATTTTGGCCAGGCTGGTCTGGAACTCCCGACCTCAGGTGATCCACCGTTCTTGGCCTCCGAAAGTGCTGGGATTGCAGGGGTGAGCCTCTACACCTGGCCTTCCTGGCCTCATTGAACCAGGAGTCTCTAATACTTTCATCTGTTTTTCCTAAGGCTGATGCATCTAGAGGGCCTTCCTTTTTTATTTCAAAATATGCCCTGTGGAAGGCAGTATTACACCACCCTAAATCCACAAACCAAGATGGTTTCCATTTGAGCCCAGGCTAAGAATCACTAACGCACTACCTTGTGTTTTTTAGCCAGTGTGAACGGAAAATAAATCTCCCCTCAAAATCACTAAGCCAAAGGGAAAAGTCAACCTGGGAACTGCATAGGGCAAATCTGCCTTCCATTCTACTCCTAAATAAGATAGATATAAAGATTAAAAAAAAGAAAGTCTACACACCTCCCTCACAATTTTCCAGTGAGGAAATTCCCTGTGGACAAAGGCAGAACCAAAGTCATCCCTCTGTTCACATGAGACAAATGTGTATCTGGTGGCTTCCTCTCTCCTGTTATTTCACTAAGCCAGACTAAGGCATAAGTGATTATTCCTGTAAATTGTGTGTTCAGTGAAAGGCAAAACTCAAAAGAGGCTGGGTGCAGTGGCTCACATCTGTAATCCTAGCACTTTGGGGGGCTGAGGTGGGAGGAGTAACTAAGGTTAGGAGTTCGAGACGAGCCTGGCTAACATGATGAAACCCTGTCTCTACTAAAAATACAAAAAACTAGCTGGGCGTGGTGTTGGGCGCCTGTAATCCCAGCTACTCCGGAGGCTGACGTAGGAAAATCGGTTGAACTGGGAGGCAGAGGTTGGAATGAGCCGAGATCATGCTACTGCACTCCAGCAGGGGCAACAAGAGTGAGACTCTGTCTCAAAAAAAAAAAAAAAGAATAGTAAAAAAAGTTTTTATAAGGTGTCAATAAAGAAAGGGAAACTCAAAAACAAAAGCATAAGAATGCTAAGAAATAAGCTAGTGGTAAATATTCTATCCTCCCTAAGAATTCCCACCAATTTCCATCGATCTAGGATTTTATTATAATAGGAGGCAATCAAGCTGGGATACTGGAAGAGCCAGGGGAAGGTTAAATTGGAAAACATCCATTCTCTTAAAAAGAATCCTTCATCAGAAGCAAAGAATATCCTTTTTGTTGTTGTTTTGTTTTTGAGATGGAGTTTCACTCTTGTTGCCCAGGCTGGACTTCAACGGTGAGATCTTGGCTCACCACAACCTCTGCCTCCAGGGTTCAATCGATTCTCCTGCCTCAGCCTCCCAAGTAGCTGGGATTACAGGCAGGCACAACCACTCCCAGCTAATTTTGTATTTGTAGTAGAGACAGAGTTTCTCCATGTTGGTCACGCTGGTCTCAAACTCCCAACTTCAGGTGATCCACCCTCCTCGGTCTCTAGAAGTGCTGGGATTACAGGCGTGAGGCATCATGCCTGGCCAGAATGTTGGTTCTTTAACTTCTCCTGGCAGTGGATGTGAAATCTCCCCTAGAATTCAAAACTACAAGCAAGCACTAATATGAGATTAAGGTCTAATTAAATCTACCAGTGGACCCCAAAGATCCTAAGCCAGGAATTCCGTTATAGGTGGCCCTAGATCAGCAGTGCCCACATGTGCCTAAACAAAAGCAAACACACTGTCACAAGGGGGCACCACACAACTCCCAAATTCATCATTCCAGTCTAAACCCTAGGGTCCAGTGCCTTCCCAGCCTCCAAGACAAGGGGGTCTCGCACAACACCCGGATTCATCATTGCAGTCAAAATCCTAGGGTGCAGTGGCTTCCCAGCCTCTATCACAAGGGGGTACCACACAACTCCCAAATTCATCATTCCAGTCCCAACGCTAGAGTCCAGCGCCTTCCCAGCCTTTACCACAAGAGGGCGCCACACAACTCCCAATTTAATCATTCCAATTCAAACCCTGGAGTCCAGTGCCTTCCCGTCCTCTATCACAAGGGGGCGCCACACAACTCCCAAATTCATCATTCCAGTCTAAACAATAAGGTCCTGTGCCTTCCCAGCCTCTACCACAAGGTGGCGCGACACAATTCCCAAATTCATCATTCCAGTCCAAACCCAAGGGTTCAGTGCCTTCCCAGCCTCTACCACAAGGGGGTGTCACACAACTCCCAAATTCATCATTCCAGTCTAAACAATAAGGTCCTGTGCCTTACTGGCTTGTACCACAAGGGGGCGCCACAAAATCCCAAATTCATCATTCCAGGCCAAACCCTAGGGTCCAGTGCTTCCCAGTCTGTACAACAAGGGGCCTCTCACAACTCCCAAACTCATCCCTCCACTCCAAACCCTAGGGTCCAGTTCCCTCCCGGCGTCTACCACAAGGGGGCGCAACACAACTCCCAAATTCATCATTCCAGTCCATACCCAACGGTTCCGTGCCTTCCTGGCCTTCAACAAAAAGGGGCCTCACACAACTCCCACATTCATATTTCCAGACCAAATCCTAAGGTCCAGTGGCTTCCCTGCCTCTACCACGAGGGGGCACCACACAACTCTCAAATTCATCACTGCAGTTCCAACCCTATAGTCTGGTTCCTTCCCGTCCTCTATCACAAAGGGGTGCCATGTAACTCCCAAATTCATCATTCCAGACCAAACCCAGGATCCAGTGCCTTCCCGGCCTCTACCACAAGGGGGTGCCACACAACTTTCAAAATCATCATTCCAGTCCAAACCCTAAGATCCTGTGCCTTACTGGCTTCTACCACAATGGAGCACCACAAAACTCCCAAATTCATCATTCCAGTCCAAACCCAAGGGCCCAGTGCCTTCTCAGTCTGTACCACAAGGGGGCACCACACAACTCCCAAACTCATCATTCCAGTCCAAACCCAAGGTTCCTGTCCCTTCCCAGTCTGTACCAGAAAGAGGCCTTGCACAACTCCCAAATTCATCATTCCAGTCCAAAACCCAGGATCTGGTGCCCTCCCGATCTCGACCACAAGGGGGCGCCACCAATTCCCAAATTCATCATTCCAATCCAAACCATAGAGTCCAGTGCCTTCCTGCTCACTACCACAGGGGGCGACACAAAACTCCAAAATTCATCATTCCAGACCAAACCCTAGGGTCCAGCGCCTTCCCGGTCTCTATGACAAGTGGGTGACACAACTCCCAAATGTATCATTCCCACCCAAACTCAAAAGTCCAGTGCCTTCCCAGCCTCTATCACAAGGGGGTGCCAAACAACTCTCAAATTCATCATTCCAGTCGAAACCCTAAGATCCTGTGCCTTACTGGCTTCTACCACAATGGGGTACCACAAAACTCCCAAATTCATCATTCCAGTCCAAACCCAAGGTCCCAGTGCCTTACCAGTCTGTACCACAAGGGGGCGACATACAACGCCCAAATTCATCATTCCAGTCCAAACTCCCGGATCCAGTGCCTTCCCGGCCTCTACCACAAGGGGGCACCACACAACTACCAAATTCATCATTCCAAGCCAAACACTCGGGTGCAGCACCCTCCCAGCCTCTATCACAAGAGAATACCACATAACTCCCAAATTCATCATTCCAGTCCAAACCCAGGAGTCCAGTGCCTTCCCCACCTCTACCACAAGGTCACGCCACACAACTCCCAAATTCATCATTCCAATCCAAACCCAAGGGTCCTGTGCCTTCCTGGCCTGTACCTCAAGGGGGTGCCACACAACTCCCAAATGCATCATTCCAGTCCAAACACTAGAGTCCAATGCCTTCCCGGCATCTAACACAAGGGGGTGACACAAAACTCCCAAATTCATCATTCCAGTTTAAACCCCAGGGTCCAGTGCCTTCCCAGCCTCTACCACAAGAGGGCCCCAAACAACTCCCAAATTCATCATTCCAGTCCAAACCCTAGGGTTCACTGCCTTCCCGGCATCTACCACAAGGGGGCGACACACAACTTCCAATTTCATTATTCTAGTTTAATCCCAAGGGTCCAGTGCCCTTCCAGGCCTCTACCACAAGAGGGCGCCAAACAACTCCCAAATTCCAGTGCCTTCCCAGCCTCTACCACAAGGGGGCCTTGCAGGCCGCTCCAGTGTTGCAGGTTCCAGTCTGGTGTCCTAGGAGTTGCCCACCCAAGCCTTGTCCCATTCTCTCCCCCTCACGGTTAGCGCCATCTTCCGAGGCTCCACTCTGACAGTTCTGAGGCATCTGTGCCTCCTCCCACCTGCATCCGATGTGCCTGCCAATCCTGCAGGCCCATCACCTTCTCCTCCAAAACAGACCGAGAATCCAACAGGGGAGCCACACAACTCCCAAATTCATTATTCCAGTCCAAACCCAAAGGTCCAGTGCCTTCTGTGCCTCTACCACAAGAGGGCGCCACACAACTCCCAAATGCAAAATTCCAGACCAAACTAGGGGTCCAGTGCCTTTCCAGCCTCTACCACAAAAGTGTCCCAGACAACTCCCAAATTCATCATTCCAGTCCCAAGCCTAGGGTTCAGTGCCTTCCTGACCTCTACCACAAGGGGGTGACACACAACTCCCAAATTCATTACTCTATTAAATCCAAGGTTCCTGTGCCTTCCCGTCCTTTACCACAAGGGGGCACCACACGACTCTCAAATGCATCATTCCAGTCTAAACCCAAGGGTCTAGGGCCTTCCCAGCCTCTAACACAAGGAGGCGCCACAAAACTCCCAAATTCATCATAGGCCAAACGCTAGGGTCCAGTGCTTCCCAGTCTGTACCACAAAGGGGCCTCTCACAAGTCCCAAACTCATCACTCCACTCCAAACCCTAGGGTCCAGTTCCCTCCCGGCCTCTACCACAAGGGGGTGCAACACAACTACCAAATTCATCATTCCAGTCCAAATCCAAGGGTTCTGTGCCTTCCCGGCCTCCTACACAATGGGGCCTTGCACAACTCCCAAATCATCATTCCAGTCCAAACACAAGGGTCCTGTGCCTTTCCAGCCTCCAACACAAGGGGACCTCGCACAACACCCAAATTCATAATTCCAGGCCAAACCCTAGGGTCCAGTGGCTTCCTGGCCTCTATCAGAAGGAGGTGCCACACAACTCCCAAATTCATCACTCCAGTCCCAACCCTAGAGTCCAATTCCTTCCTGGCCTCTACCACAAACAGGTGCCACACAACTCCCAAATTCATCACTCCAGTCCCAACCCTAGAGTCCAATTCCTTCCTGGCCTCTACCACAAACAGGCGCCACACAACTCCCAAATTCATCAATCCAGTCCAAACCCTGGGGTCCAGTGCCTTCCCAGTCTGTACCAGAAAGGGGCCTGGGACAACTCTCAAATTCAACATTCCAGTCCAAAACCTAGGATCCGGTCCCCTCCCGATCTCTACCACAAGGGGGCGCCACCAACTCCCAAATTCATCATTCTGGGCCAAACCCTAAGGTCCTGTACCTTACTGGCTTCTCCACAAGGGGGCGCCACAAAACTCTCAAATTCACTATTCCAGTCCAAACCCAAGGGGGTCCGGTGCCTTCCCATCCTCTACCACAAGGGGGCGCAAAAGAACTCCCAAATGCATCATTATAGTACAAACACAAGGATCCCATGCCTTACCGGCCTCTACCACAAGGGGGCGACACACAACTCCCAAATCCATTATTCGAGTTTAATCTCAAGGGTCCAGTACCCTTCCAGGCCTCTACCACAAGAGGGCGGCAAACAACTCCCAAATGCATCATTCCAGTCCAGACCCTAGGGTCCAGTGCCTTCCCGGCCTCTACCACAAGGGGACCTTGCAGGCCGCTCCAGTGTTGCAGGTTCTAGTCTGGTGTCTTAGGAGTTTCCCACAAAAGCCTTGTCCCATCGTCTCCCCCTCATGGTTAGCTCCATCTTCTGAGGCTCCGCTCTGACAGTTCCGAGGCATCTGCACCTACTTCCACCCGCATCTGATGTGCCTGCCAATCCTGCAGCCCTATCACCTTCTCCTCCGAAACAGGCCCAGAATCCAACAGGGGAGCCACACAACTCCCAGTTCATCATTCCAGTCCAAACCCAAGGGTCCTGTGCCTTCTCGGTCTCTAACACAAAAGGGTGTCACACAACTCCCAAATGCATCATTCCAGACCAAACCCTAGGGTCCAGTGTCTTCTCGACCTCTGCCACAAGGGGGAAGCACACAGTTCCCAAATGCATCATTCTAGTCCAAACACTAGAGTCCAATGCCTTCCTGGCCTATACCACAAGGGGGCGCCACACGACACCGAAATTCATCATTCCAGGCCAAACCCTAGGGTCCCATGCCTTCCCGGCCTCTACCACAAGGGGGTGACACAACTCCCAAATTCATCATTCCAGTTTAAACCCAAGGGTTCAGTGCCTGACCTCCTGCACTTGCCAGCTAGGTTCTGTCCCTTCCTGACCTCTGGGGATCAGTGCAGCTTTCCCCTCCCTAGTCTCTCTGCTCCCTGCAGGCTCTGTTCTCCCCACTGCAGCCAGAAACACCCTCTCTCCATTTTTCTAATTTTGGAGACAGAGTCTCCCTCTGTCACCCAGGCTGGAGTGCAGTGGCACAATCTCGGCTCACTGCAACCTCTCTCTCCCGGGTTCAAGCAATTCTCCTGTCTCAACTTCCTGAATAGCTGGGACTACAGGCACCTGCCACCACCGCCAGCTAATTTTTTTTTTTTGTATTTTTAGTAAAGATGGAGTTTCACTGTGTTAGCCAGGATGGTCTTGAATCCTGACCTCGTGATCCACCTGCCTCAGCTTCCCAGCGTGCTGGGATTACAGGCATGAGCCACCACACCAGGCCCCCATTTTTTCTTCTTTTGTTTTGTTGTGTTTTGAGACAGAGTTTTACTCTGTCACTCAGGCTGGAGTTGCAATGGTGTGATCTCGGTTGACTGCATCCTCTGCCTCCCAGGTTCAAGCAATTCTGCTGCCTCAGCCTCCTGAGTAGCTGGAATTACAGGCATGCACCACCATGCCCAGCTAATTTTGTATTTTTAGTAGAGACGGGTTTTCACCATGTTGGCCAGGCTGGTCTCAACCTCTCAAAATGCTGGGATCACAGGCATGAGCCACCACACCCAGCCTTTTTTACTTTTTCTTTTTCTTTTTTCTTTTTTTCTTGAGACAAGATCTCGATGTCACACAGGCTGGAGTGCAGTGGCAGGATCTCAGCTCACTGCAGCCTCTGCCTCCCAAATTCAGGTGATTCTTGTGCCTCAGCCTCCTGAGTAGCTGGGATTACAGGCATGTGCTACCACATTCAGCTTATTTTTTGTTTGTTTTGTTTTGTTTTGAGACAGAGTTTCGCTCTTGTCACCCAGGCTGGAGTGCAATGGTGAGATCTCAGCTCACGGCAACCTCCGCCTCCTTAGTTCAAGCAAGTCTCCTGAATCAGCCTCCTAAGTATCTCGGATTACAGACACCTGTCACCACACCCGCCTCATTTTTGTATTTTTAGTAGAGATGGGGTTTCACCATGTTGGCCAGGCTGATCTCAAACTCCTGACCTCAGGTGTTCTGCCCATCTCAGCCTCCCAAAGTGCTGGGATTACAGGCATGAACCAGTGCGCCCCGCCACGAATTTTTATATTTTTAGTAGAGACAGGGTTTTGCCATTTTTGCCAGGCTATTCTTGAACACCTGACCTCAGGCGTCCCGCCTGCCTTGATTTCCCAAAGTGCTGAGATTACAAGCGTGTGCCACCAGGCTTGGCCCCATTTTTTCAGGGCTATTTTGTTCCTGGCTGGAACCAGGAACAGCACTGACACATAGCAGCATTCAACAAATATATTTTATTATTGTTGTTTTGAGAGACAGGATCTCGCTCCATTGCCCAGGTTGGAGTGCAGTGGGGTGATCACAGCTCACTGTAGCCTCAATCTCCCAGGCTCAAGCAATCCTCCGACCTCAGCCTTCTAAGTAGCCAGAACTACAGAAACTACAGATACATGCCACTATGCCAGCTATTTTATTTTTTAGTGGAGATGAGATCTCACTCTATTGCCCAGGCTGATCTCCAACACCTGGACTCAAACAATCCTCACACCTCAGCCTCCCAGAGTGCTGGATAACAGGCATGAGCCGCTGCACCTGACCATCAACAAATATCTTTTTAAACCAGGTTTTGCCTTTGAGACCATCCTGGCCAACATGATGAAGCCCTGTCTCTACTAAAATTACAAAAAGTTAGCTGGGCATGGTGGTGGGCACCTGTAATCCCAGCTACTCAGGAGGCTGAGGTAGGAGAATCGGTTGAACCGAGAGGCAGAGGTTGCAGTGAGCTGAGATCATGGCACTGCATTACAGCCTGGGCCACAAGAGCAAAACTATCTCAAGAAAAAAAAAGAAATAAGAAAATAAGAAAAAAAGGCCAAGTGTGGTGGCTCACGCCTATAATCCCAGCACTTTGTGAGTATGAGATAGGTGAATCATCTGAGGTCAGGAGTTTAAGACCAGCCTGGCCAACATGGTGAAACCCTCTCTCTACTAAAAATAGAAGAAAAAATTAGCTGGGCATGCTGGTGGGCACCTGTAGTCCCAGCCACTCGGGAGGCTGAGGCAAGAGAATCACTTGAACCTGGGAGATGGAAGCTGCGATGAGCTGAGATGGTGCAACTGCACTCCTGCCTGTGCAACAAGAGCAAAACTCGAAGGAAGGAAGGAAGGAAGGAAGGAAGGAGGGAGGGAGAGAGGGAGGAAGGGAGGGGAGGGAGAGAGACAGGGAGGGGAAAGAAGAAGAAAGAAAGAGAAAGAAGGAAAGAAAGAAAAGGAAGGAAAGAAAAAAAGAAACAGAAAAAGAAAAGAAAGAAGGAGAAAAAGAAAAAGAAATGAAAGAAAAAGAAAAAAAAAGAATGAAAGAAATGAAAGAATGAAAAAGATGAAAGAAAGAAAGAAACTCAATTCAACCATTGTTGACCTATGACCCCGAAGTCCCCCTCCTCGCTTTGAGTTGTCCCGCCTTTTTGGACGGAACCAATGTTCATCTTACATATATTGATAGATGGCGCCTGTCTCCCTAAAATGTACAAGACCAAGCTGTGCCTGGCCACCTTGGGCACATCATCAGGACCTCCTGAGGCTGTGTCACGGGCACGTCCTTAGCCTTGGCAAAATAAACTTTCTAAACTGACAGACATGTCTCAGATATTTGGGGTTCACACCAGCAGACACTGATCTTTCTTAGGGCACAGAATGGCTTACAAGAGAGAACAACACATTGGTGGCCTAGAATGCAACTATATAATTATTCACTTTTTTTTTTTGAGATGGAGTCGTGCTCTGTCGCTAAGGCTGGGGTACAGTGGCGCTATCTCCAGTTTACTGCAATCTTCATCTCCTGGGTTCAAGCGATTCTCCTGCCTCAGCCTCCCGAGGAGCTGAGATTACAGGCTCTTGCCACCACACCCTGATAATTCTTGCATTTTTAGTAGAGACGGGGTTTCATCATGTTGGACAGGCTGGTCTCAAACTCTTGGCTTCAGGTGATCTGCCCACCTTGGCCTCCCCAAAGCACTGGGATTACAGGCATGAGCCACCCTTCCCAGCTATAATCTTATTTTCATTCCTCAAAGGCTTTAAAATCTTTTCCAAATGATTGCTTAATCGCTAACACCTGTGCATCTTCTGAAACCAACAATCACCAATTACACATGTCAGCCAATGAGCATTTACTGCTTCCATTAAGAAGAATACACTGGTCTTCTAGAACCCAACTTACAATTATTCACTTGGAAGAAGGGAAGTCTCTTCAACTCCACAGACAGGATAGCCACTCCCTTTCTGATCAACGATCACAGGGAGCAATGGAAGTTTCATAATCAATGATCTTCACTTTGTTCTCTGGAATGTAAAGCACATTTGACTCAGCTGGGCTTCTCCTACTGCAGAACACTTAAAAAGATGAATACACACCTGCAATCTCAGCGCTTTGGGAGGCCAAGGTGGCGGATTACTTGAGGTCAGGAGTTGGAGACCAGCCTGGCCAATATGGCAAAACCCCGTCTCTACTAAAAATACAAAAAAAACTAGCTGGGCGTGGTGATGCATGCCAGTAGTCCCAGCTACTTGGGAGGCTGAGGCAGGAGAATCACTTCAACCCAGGAGGCAGAGGTTGCAATGAGCTGAGATCACACCACTGCACTCCAGCCTGGGTGACAGAGTGAGAATCCATCTAAAAAAAAAAAAAAAGATAAAGACAATAGTGAAAAAAAAAACATTTTATGAGGTGTCAAGAAAGAATCGGAAGCTCAAAAACAAAAGCATAAGAATGTAAAGAAATAAGCTAGTGTTAGAGATTGCAGCCTCCCTAAGAATTCCCGCCAGTCTCCATTGATCTAGGATTTTATTGCAATCGGACACAATCAAGCTGGGATACTGAAAGAGCTAGGGGAAGATTAAATTGGAAAACACCCACTCTCTTTAAAAGAACACTTTATCAGAAGCAAAGCATGTTGGGGTTTTTTTTTTTTTTTTTTTTTTTTTTAGATGGATTTTCAATGTTTTTGCCCAGGCTGGAGTGCAACGGCGTGATCTCGGCTTACCGCAACCTCTACCTCCTGGGTTCAAGTGATTCTCCTGCCTCAGCCTCCCAAGTTGCTGGGATTACAGGTGCACGCCCCCATGATCGGCTAATTTTGTATTTTTAGTAGAGATGGGGTGTCTCCATGTTGGTCACACTGGTCTCGAACTCCCGACCTCAGGTGATTCGCCTGCCTCAGCCTCCCAAAGTGCTGGGATTACAGGCATGAGCCACCGTGCCTGGCCAGAATGTTAGTTCTTTAACTTCTCTGGGCAGTGGGGGGAAAATCTCCCCTAGAATTCAAAGCCACGGGCAAGCATTAACATGCGATTAAGGTCTGAATTAAATCTACCAGCACACCCCAGATGCCTTAAGTCAAGAATTCTGTTACAGATGGCCTTAGATCAGCAGTGCCCACACGTGCCTAAACAAAAGCAAACACACTGTCAAACAAATCTAATACTTAATAAATAAATAAATAGGCTGGGCGCGGCGGCTCATGCCTGTAATCCCAACACTTTGGGAGGCTGAGGCACGCAGATCATGAGGTCAGAATATCGAGACCATCCTAGCTAACACAGTGAAACCTGTGTTTACTAAAAATACAAAAACTTAGCCGGGCATGGTGGCATGCATCTGAGGCAGGAGAATCACTTGAACCTGGGAGGTGGAGTTGCAGTGAGCTGAGATCAGGCCACTACACTCTAGCCTGGGCAACGGAGCAAGACTCTGATAAAGTTCCAAAGAACACATCACAATGGAAAATTGCAACACAGTTGAGAAAAGTTAACATGAAATTGATGTAGGACAGGGAAACACCAGAGTGGCTCAGCCTGAAAATGTTCTTAGCTTTGCCCAGGAAAGATTTCAAGGGCAAGTCAGACATAGAAGAAAACAGCTTTATTGAAGCAACAGTGGTACAGCTCTGAGACTGCTCCTGCAGTGCAGGGCTACCCCATAGGTGGAGCGTAGCAGCTCAGGGCAATTTTACATTCCTATTTACACCTACTTTTTTTTTTTTTTTTTTTTTTTGAGTTGGAGTCTTGCTCTGTTGACAGGCTGGAGTGCAGTCGTGTGATCTTGGCTCACTGCAACCTCTGCCTCCCAGGTTCACGCGATTCTCCTGCCTCAGCCTCCCAAGTTGCTGGGACTACAGGTTTCCGCCACCACGTCCGGCTAATTTTTTGTAATTTTAGTAGGGATGAGGTTTCACCATGTTGGCCAGGCTGGTCATGAACTCCTGACCTCAGGTGATCCACCTGCCTCGGCCTCCCAAAGTGCTGGGATTACAGGCATGAGCCGCCTCACCCAGCCTTCTTTTTTCTTTTCTTTCCTTTTTTTTTTTTTTAAGATGGAGTCTTGCTGTGTCTCCAGGCTGGAGTGCCTTAGCGCTGTCTCAGCTCTCTCACTGCAACATCCACCTCCTGGATTCAAGTGATTTTCCTGCCTCAGCCTCCTGAGTAGTTGGCACTAGAGGTGCGCACCACCACGCCCGGCTAATTTGTTTGTATTTTAGTAGACACAGTGTTTCGCCATGTTGGCCAGGATGGTCTCTATCTCCTGACTTCATGACCTACCTGCCTCAGCCTCCCAAAGTGGTGGGATTACAGGCATGAACCGCCACGCATGGCCTTACACCTACTTTTAATTACATGTAGATGAAGGAGTGGTTTATGCATAAAAATTTCTAGGAAAGAGGTAGTAACTTCTGGGTCATTGGGTCCTTGCCACGGAAAGGGGCAGTAACTCTGGGCGTTGCCATGGGAATGGTAAACTGACCAGGCTCATTTACTCACAACACAGACAACACAGTAAAACTTAATAATTGCAGCACAGTGTCTGTGCTTCACAGCGTCATCATCTCCTTTTCATTCTCCAGTAGCTTTAAGCTCTTTTCAAAATGATTCCCCAATGGCTAACATATGCCCATTTTCTGAAAGCAATAATACCAATTAGAAATGTGAGACAATTAGCATTTACTGGTAGCTGTGTCTTTTTTTTTTTTTTTTTTTTTTTTTCTGTGAGATGGAGTCTGGCCCTGCCACCCAGGCTGGAGTGCAGTGGCGCCATCTGGGCTCACTGCAACCTCCGGCTCCAGGGTTCAAGCGATTCTCCTGCCTCAGCCTCCCGACTAGCTGAGATTACAGGCGGGTGTCACCGCGCCCGGCTAATTTTGTATTTTCAGCAGAGACAGGATTTCATCACATTAGCCAGGCTGATCTTGAACTCCTGGCCTCTGGTGATCTGCCCGCCTCGGTCTCCCAAAGTGCTGGGATTACAGGTGTGAGCCACAGCACTGGACCCGACTGTGTCTTACGGAAAGCTATTGCTGCCCCTTTTCTGTTTTAGCTGGTTCTCAATTTGGCCTGATGTCACATCCTCACCTCAGGATTCGAGTCCCACCTTCTACCTAAAAATCAACTGTTGAATCCGACCCACAAAGAAAGAGAAACAACTGTAAAAAAAAGACTCACAGAGTCTTCAGATACTGGAATAATCAGATAGAGAGTAGACCCAATACATCAGCAAAGCCTGTCGGCTTAACCTTAAATATATACATCTGGAATCCTATCTTTGACCCCTACCATCACTTAGGGTCCAGTTCCAAGCTGCCATCATCTGTCACTGAAATTATTCCTACAGCCTCTAAACAGGTCTACTACATTTCCCATTGCCTGTTTTTAATCTATTCTCAGTACAATACAGCAAGATATTCTTTTAAAATATACTTTCATGGCCAGGCGCAGTGGCTCATGTCTATAATCCCAGCACTTTCTGAGGCTGAGGCGGGCAGATCACCTGACATCAGGAGTTGGAGACCAGCCTGACCAACATAGGGACACCCTGTCTCTGCTAAATATACAAAAACTAGCATCTGCTATGTCTACTACAACATCCACTACCTGCACTACAGCATCCACCACAGCATCCACTACAACATCCACTACCTCCGCTACAGCATCCACCGCAGCATCCACCACAGCATCCACTACAACATCCACTACGGCATCCACCGCAGCATCCACCACAGCATCCACTACAACATCCACTACCTCCGCTACAGCATCCACAACATCCACCACAGCATCCACTACAACATCCACCACCTCCGCTACAGCATCCACCACAGCATCCACCACAGCATCCACTACAACATTCACTACCTCTGCTACAGCATCCACCGCAGCATCCACCACAGCATCCACTACAACATCCACTACCTCCACTACAGCATCCATCACAGCATCCATGACCTCCACTACAGCATCCACTACAGCATCCACCACAGCATCCACTACAACATCCACCACCTCCACTACGACATCCACTACCTCCACTACAGCATCTGCTACCTCCACGATAGCATCCATTACGGTGGATCTACCACAGCAATCACCACATCCATTACAGCATCCACTACAGTGGATCCACTACAGCACTCACTACATCCACTACAGCATCCACTACAGAATGCACTACAGTGGATCCAACACAGTGCCCCCAACAACAACCACCCCAGCATCCAGTACAGTGAATCCACTAGAGTTTCCGCTATAGTGGCATTCTTTGGGTCTTGATTATAACAAGGGCTTCTAGAGGTGCTTGTGGTATAAGATTCTGGGGGAGTCACCTTGAGGGCACAATCTCAAGCAGCAGAGTCAACTTCGTGAGGTTGGAGTTATGTTCAGGAGATGAACCAGCAGCCTCCAAGGAGGCTGGAGATCAACAGTTGAGAACATTAGACCTTGGACTCATAGTCTAAACCACCCATCAACTCTGTCACCCTTATTAAAAGTATTGCTTCCCTCTTTTGAGGAGTACTTTCAAGATACCAAAGTTTTCATGTGTTTTCTCTGACTTGTGGACTATCCTGGTGATCACTGTCTCATCTGTGGTCATGCAGAACACACATGGAGAAGAGCTAAGGCCAGAATTTGCATTTCCTGGCTCCCAAGTCTGACTGCCTCAGCAACCCACATCCTCATTCTAACCCAGAACCCAGCCAGAGTTCCTCCTCTGGTTGTGAGACTGTGGTCTATGAAACCAACTTTTGCCTCGCTTTCTCAGCCTGTCAGAGTCTTACCACTGGGTAGGAGCCTTGGGTGAAAGGACAAGGAGATAAATACATTGATGGACACACAGGCGGAGGGGTGGATGGATGAATGGATGGATGGATAGTTGGACGGATAAATGGATGGACGGATGGATAAGTGGGTGGTTGAATAGACAGGTAGGTGGATAGATAGATGGACGGATAGACAAGATGGATGTACAGACAAATGGGTGGGTGGATGGATAGAAAGAAAGGAGGGAACGAAGGACAGATAGATGGATGAGTGGAGGAAGAGAAGACAATAGACAAACATCTAGGAAATTACAAATACAAATAGGTAAAGAAGGCCCCAAGAGAGTAGAGGTAGAAACAGGCTGGTCCGATGATAGTGGGTTATCAGAACTTATTAACATTAGTGTCACTGAAGTTGGTATACAACCCCCAACTGCTAAATTTGACAGGCTTTTAAAATAATAATTTAAAAAAAGACAAGTGGGGGTAGAAAAAGAATGGCGGAAAAGCCAGAGGAGGTCAGAGATATTAGTGGCAGGAGGGAGATGAAATGAGAGAGAAAGAAAAGCAAGACCAAATTATACTGTGACAGGAAGACCAGGTGGCAGAAATACAGATGCAAAGAAAGAACAAGAGTCCAACATTGGAGAAATAATTCAGAGAGAGAGTGACCAAGGAGGAGAGTAACTAAGGAACAGACAAGAGAGAAGCAAAGCGAGAAGAAAAATAAGACAAGAGTGGGAGGAGGAAAGGGGGAGATAGAGGAAAAAAATGGGAAGACAGAGAAGGCCTATATAGAAGGAAAGACAGAGGGGAGGATGGGGTAAGGAGACAGAGAAATAGTGTATAAAAGAAATAAAGTAGGCTGGATGCGGTGACTCACGCCTGTAATCCCAGCACTTTTTGAGGCCGAGGTGGGTGGATCACCTGAGGTTAGGCGTTCGAGACCAGCCTGACCAATATGGTGAAACCCTGTCTCTACTAAAAATACAAAAAATTAGTCGGGCATGGTGGCGGGTGTCTGTAATCCCAGCTACTTGGGAGGCTGAGGCAGGAGAATTACTTGAACTCGGGAGGCGAAGGTTGCAGTGAGCCAAGATCGCACCACTGTACTCCAGCCTGGGTGACAGAGCAAGACACTCTGTCAAAGAAAAAAAAAAAAAAAAAAAAAGACTTGCATTTCTGACAACCAGATGATTCCTGCGGCCCCCAACCAGAAACAAACTCAGCGTACAAAGATCGTTTATTTCCATGCATCCAGGACCAATTAGTGGCACCCGTTTCCTACCCACCAAACTATCTTTAAAAAAACCCTAGCCTCCAAATTTTCAGGTTTCCCATTTAGCTGGCTGTACACATTTGTTTTTGAGACGGAATCTCTCTCTGTCACCCAGGCTGGAGTGCAGTGGTGCAATCTTGGCTCACTGCAACCTCTGCCTCCTGGGTTCAAGCGATTCTCCTGCCTCAGCCTCCAAAGTAGCTGAGATTACAGGTGAGCGCCACCATGCCCAGCTAAGTTTTGTATTTTTAGTAGAGACAGGGTTTCACCATGTTGACTAGGATGGTCTTGATCTCCTGACCTCATGATCCACCTACCTTGGCCTCCCAAAGTGCTGGGATTACAGGCTTGAGCCACCATGCCTGGCCCATCTTTATAAACATGTGAGTTTCCTGCATGTCATAATAGAGCAATATTAACAATAATTAATAATAGGATGGTAAAGGAGTGGAAGATTATTGCAGGATTGGACTCTAGTTGGGTCACATCACCTTTTATCTGCATTCTTGGACAGTCCTCTCCAAAGCTGACTCAGGGTTTGGCCATGGGACTTACTCTGGGCAACGAGACAGTAGCAAATACCACACTAGCAGAAGTTTGGGAACTATTTGCATTTTGGGGCTTGTTTCTTTCAGCTGGGTATCCTTGCAACCACCATGATATGAACAAGCTTGAGTGAACCTCGTGGAAGACAAGCAATCCTGGCTATCCCAGCAGAGGCCTTAGCACAGGAGTGAGGCTGCTCCTAGAGCCATCACCCAACCAAAACATAGAACTGTAAGAAACAGGCCGGGTGCTGTGGCTCACACCTGTAATCCCAACACTTTGGGAGGCTGAGGCAAGCGGATCACTTGAGGTCAGGAGTTCGAGACCAGCTAGGCAACATGGCAAAATCCCTTCTCTACTAAAAATACAACAACAAAAAATAAGGCTGAGTGTGGTGGCTCACGCCTGTAATCCCAGCACTTTGGGAGGCCGAGGTGGGCAGATCACCTGAGGTCAGAAGTCTGAGACCAGCCTGGCTAACATAGTGAAACCCTTTCTTTACAAAAAATACAAAATTAGTCGGGCGTGGTGGCACGCATCTGTAATCCCAGCTACTTGGGAGGCTGAGGCAGGATAATTGCTTGAACCTTGGAGACAGAGCTTGCAGTGAGGCAAGATCAGCCTGGGCGACAGAGTGAGACTTCATCTCAAAAAACAAACAAAAAGAAATAAATGGTTGCTGTTTTAAGCCACTAAGTTGTGGGGCGGTTTGTTACTTAGCAAAAATTAACATGTGAAGTGATGTGACTCATTCAAAGCCACTCAAGGAACTGAAGGTAAGGAGTCTGTCTCCTAACCCACTACACTCTGCACTGCGCATGAGTAGCTCAAGAAAGGCTATTCAAAAGGCTTTCAATCCCATGGTCTAACCCATGGTCGCCCACCTGTCCACCCAACCTGGGAAAAGGTTTCCACCCCCAGGATGACATTGAAAATGTTTAACATCTGAGTTTCCCACATGTCAGAATAGAGTAAGATCTTGAAGGTCCATTGGTATTCCTGGAGTGAACCCTTTAGTGGCTGGACCATGGGGAGGTCTGCGAGCCCTTGGGGATGTGCTTAATTACCAAATGGCATGGAAATAGTGCAATATTTAAACCACCAGTTTGGTCATACCAGTATGCCCCTGTGAGTCATCAACTCTGCTGGTAGCAATTATTTAACCTCCCTCTTGATGTATGGAAGAATCTAGGTGTTTTTCCCCTCTAAAAAAAGGTGCCCACAGCCAGGCGTGGTGACTCATGCCTGTAATTCCTGCACTTTGGGAGGCCAAGGCGGCCAGGCAGATTACCTGAGGTCAGGAGTTCAAGACCAACCTGACCGACATGGTGAAACCCTGTCTCTACTCAAAATGCAAAAATTAGCTGGGTGTGGTGGTGGGTGCCTGTAATCCCAGCTACTTGGGAGGCTGAAGCAGGAGAATTGCTTGAACCTGGGAGGCGGAGGTTGCAGTGAGCTGAGATCACACCATTGCACTCCAGCCTGTGCAACAAGAGTGAAACTCCATCTCAAAAACAAAATGGTACCCACAAATTCCAAGAGGTTTTCCTTAACACAGGCCAACCCACAGCCACATCCCCTTACCACACAACAGGTCCTTACCAGGACACCACACAAAAACAAGCGTATTCTCAGATCATTTAATCAGAATTTTAATATAAACAGGTCATTATCCCATATTTTACATGCAAAACGATTTCAATATTCCAAAAGAAAAAAAAAGGCATCTTCTATACATGGTGCTACTTGGCTCTTGTAGGAAAACATTGAAAATATAATAATTGAGCTGTTGGTGGGTTTTGTGTTTCTGAGTTGTTTTCTACAAAAGCTGCGGCACATTTGACCCTTTGTTGCCAAAACGCAGGGCCGAGGCCACCCAGGCACACAAAGGGATGAGGAGCAGCAACTTTGAGGCAAAGTGTAAAGACTAAACAAGCCGTTCCTGAATATGTGCACAGAGGCACACTCATTTTGAGGCTCTTCCTTCCTTCTCAAATGGGACCAAGAGCCCCAGAGTTATGATCTGTTTTTTAACAAGGCTTTTCAATGGCCCACACCCACCCAGATAGAAATATGGCTGGTGGCTGGTTCTGGACCTTGACTGTTATCAGAAGGTAACAGTAAGCTCAAAAAGCCATTGTGTTCCCCTCTCCCACCCCCATTTCTTGGGGACCCCTAAGGAAATCCTCACCTTCTGTTGCAGCCCCTGAAAGTCCACTATGTTCTTTTGTATGTTCTAGGGAAAAAAAAAAATTCTGACCTGTTCTTTTCATTCCCAATCTCACCTCTCATATACATGAATATTCTGAAGAACATGCTGGAAGATTTTCAAAGTGACACAACGCTACGTGTACCATGTATATAAAACCGGCATTCCCTGTTCCCCATCCCCAACAAAACCATCGTTTCTGAAGAGCCTAAGGTGTTGAGGACTCATCAGGTGGCATCCAAAGGACACTTAATCTTAAACTTCCACTCACGTGAAGTAGAAAAGTGATCGTCACTGGATTATAGCACGCCCATTTACCAGGATGGCCAGCACAAGTCAAAACCTGATGATGTTTCTGCTCTTTCACAAGTGTTACAGCAGAATACAAATAAACACCTCCCAACCCAATAAGCACGTTTCTTGGTGGACTATCTGCCACAGGATACAGTGAAAGATCTGTCCATCAGTTGGCAACATAGTCCCCAGGGTCACAGGATTACCTGTGCAGACCCCTTGTGTCAGTTCCCACAGTTTATCTCAACTGTCCTCAGCCTACATCCAGACAAGCCACAGTGCTTCTCCTTCTCACCACTTCCAATGACAAAATAGCACCTAGGACAGCTCCCGTTTTCGGCCGAGTATTTGACATCACTGATGCAGAGAGAAAGTGACGTGCTTAGTATTCTCCTCCTGGAAGAAGAAACTACGTGTGGATTTTACGACATTAATGAAAAGGGTTTTCATCATAGTGAGACATCTTTAAAAACAAGCAACAAAAAGTATTACCCTAAGCTGGTTTTGTCACTTTTTTTTTTTTTTTTTAACACTACAAACTCCCAGGACAACCATGTCTTTCTAGGACCAAAGTTCTATGGTTACAAAGTCAACATTTCCTAAAGTCAAAGGAGGCTTTCTTGCAACCCAACAGCTGCTTGCCCTTTTCACTGCAGCAGTAGAGTCAAATAAATGAGATTGGTGCACCCCATTTGCAAGGGGCAGGCCCAGCACCGTACCTTTCTCCAGAGCAGGTGGAGAAAGATAAATCTGCAAGGGCAGCGCCTAAAAGTACAAGAGCAGCAAGGTTTGGGCCCCGCTGGCCCTGCCTAGACTCTCACATGGGTTATCAAAGCTGCACAGTGTCCAACAATATCAGCTTGAGGTCAATCAAACCCCAACACAGAGGTCGAACGTGTTGTTGCGGGGAAAAAAAAAAAAAAAAGTGAAAAAAAGCATTCAGCACATTAATGGATTTTGGATTAGAATTTCCCTCACATGCTCCCATCCCATTTGGAGAATTAAAAAAGACATTGCATTAGGTGTTTGTGTGTCAGGTGCAGCAGCAGACTGAAAGAAGCGGGAATAAGATGTCAGAGTCCAGGGCACCTTCAAGCTCACTTCAGGGGGATTCCATGGAACAGGTGGGAATGCTCATTCTGAATCAAAGCCTGTCTTTGCCCCAGCAGCCATCTCTCACCAAAGGAAGGTACAGCATGCTGGGGCACCGCATATATCAGATACCTCATGACATCCTGGAACTTAGTCTATGTTTATGTTTGGAGGACTTTGTGACAATGGATGGAGGATTTTTTTTAAAGGAAGATTTAATTCAGAGAAGAATATTACCAGCCAGAAAGAAAAGGATCTATGCTCACATGAAAGCCATACCTTCTCCATCCCAACTCTCTCCCTCAAAATTCTTAATGGTCCCTGGCATTCGAATCAGCTGATAGACACTTTCCCTGATTCAGGCTGGTTCCAGGTAGAATTCTGAAATCTCAAAGATGTCCATTATTGAATCACATCTTAACAATACACTGAGGTAGACTGTGCTGAAAAAAAAAATTATTATCCCCCATTCACCTGTTTATTTTTCTTTGATAAAAATTGACATGCGCTCCATTTTTTACGAGAGTGATTTTCAGAGTGATTTTATATATTAAAATAAATACGTTTTCCCCTAGTATAAGAAAAACCTTTCTGAATTAGAAAAATGTGAAAATTGCAGCTAGTGTAGTATACAACCACTACAAATTTACTAGGAAGAGAACAAAATACCTAGATCTACATGTGTGTGTGTGTGTGTGTGTTTTAAATTTATGTACAGACCCTCACATTTGCAAAATAAATTTGGCAAAAATAATTTCTGTACTCTTGCGTCTTGTACCCAATCACTGAGGCTCCTCGGCAATATTTTTACATGCTGTAATTTCCCGAATCATATAAATAAGATAGCAATAGACCATTGGGATTTGTGTCTACCTGTGTTCTTAATCAAGAATTGAGAGGGCTTGGAGGTTGCCATTATGACTCTATCCCATTCTTAAGCCCACAACTTTTAAGAGAAGAAGAAAAGGAAGCAGTCAAAAGCTTGTAAGAAAATGCACTCAGGAATAACGCATGGGTGATGAGTTTTTTGATGAACCAAAGTGATGAGTTCACTGTGTTCTTTGAGCAGCTGTGGTGATTCTTTTCGCAAAGAGAAGAAACGGTGGATTCACGCGCATTCGGAAGTTCTTGGTGGTGTGAAGGTCTTTTTTCACGGTTTCTCCTCCAGACTCTACTCTCTTAGGGATTACAACATTGTAAGCGCCTGAGCATTCTGCTCGGGCACTACACCTGGCCCAGATGAGGTCACCGGGCTCAGAGCAGCTTCCGGGAGTTCAGTACAGAGGACTGCTAGGTGCCCTCAGGCTGGAGGGGACCAAGACATAGTCTCAGTGCACCTCTCTCTTATATTGCTTAGATGTTCCCAAAGTCCATCTGGGTTGCTGGCTCTTTGGGATCTGATATTCTTGCATTTGCACAATAACGGTAGGATGTGCACCCAGGAGAGGAAATGCCACACGAGGTACACACAGAGAACCAGAGGACGAACCAGAGGAAGGCAGGCTCAGAGCTAGGTAGCTACCAGCTCTATCTGAACAGCTTGGTACCTGAACCAGACCATCCACAAAACCTAGTCTCCTGCACACTCCACATGGCCTCACAACATCCAAAAGTGTTAGCAGCGAATGTGGCTTCATTCTCAGAAATGGATGCCTTTAAGACCATACAAAGAGGCCACTCGTGCCTCACTCCCTCCCCCTCCCGGCCCCACAACAGGCAAAGCTACTCATGTCCCCATGCCCCGCCAACCCCGGGGAAAAG
Organism: Cacajao melanocephalus; assembly: GCA_963573385.1. Classification (NCBI taxonomy): domain Eukaryota; kingdom Metazoa; phylum Chordata; class Mammalia; order Primates; family Pitheciidae; genus Cacajao; species Cacajao melanocephalus. Next base: position 25,274 of record CAUYLG010029251.1, read on the forward strand.
TCAATAACTTATGAGGCTAATTCTGGAGACTTCTTAAAAATTAAATATGCTACAAATATATTCTCAAAACTCTATGTCATCTCAGTTCTCTTTTTTTTTCCTTTTTCCATTTTTCTTTTTTTTTTTTTTTTTCTTTTTTTTTTTTTAACGTCCTAGCTTGGTTTGGTCTTGAAAAGCTTCAGAATCACTCCAAATGAAATATTCCTCCCTTGGCTCCCCAAAAGCATTTTTTTTTCACCAACGTGAAGGGAGGGTAGGAACCTGAGGCTAACCTTCTGACACAAGAAGCATCTGTCGAGAGCACAGTCTCCAGTCAATAAGAAGGAAGGAGAGTGGGGGACATGAGCTGGCACACTTGAGAAAAACCTTCATGAGCCGATTCCCAAAGCATCAACTCCGTGTGAGTATGTTGCATACACAACAGCCGTGTCTAACGGACACACACACGCGTATACAGACGTGAGCACACGCCGGGACCACAGACCCTTATCCAAAGTATGAAAACAGCAGCTATTGGTCAATTTGAGGAACTGATTTTGTAAAGAAAACAAACAAACAAAAAATCCTTCAGCCTGGATGAGGAAAACAAAAACCTTCTTCTTGAAGCTCAACCTGTAAAGCTTGAAATTCTGGAACAGGACTGGGTATTTTTTGTTGTTGTTGTTTTTTCTTTCGAGTTTTTGTTCCACAAACAAGAAATTGTATCTTTTATACTGCAGCTCAGACACCAGCAAAAAACAAAAACAAAAAGAATCTGTAAAAACAGGTGCTTTCTTTCCATCCACTGGGGGGAAAAAAAACAAAAAAAAACACAAAATCCTGCTTTGAAATTGTGGTTGCCCCAAAGAGGCAGCAGCTGTGGAAACCCCCTGCCCCTAGGTTCACAGTTAAATCCTCTGCAGGACTAGTCAAATTGGCAACCAAACAAGTCTATCTTAAGATGAACAGAAATGTACAGGAACGATCTCAGCTCCATTGGACACTGCAGAGTTGTGTGAATCCTGAGTTTTCCAGAGGTTTTAAAATGGAGGAAAGTGAAGATGGGAGCCCCTGCCCGCCCCCGCTGCGGTAGGCACTGTTAGGAAGGATTGGACCGAGGCAAGGCCAGAATCCGCCCGTTCTTCTTGCCTCCGTTCATGTGGGTGTAGGGGATGTGTTCGTCGTAGCTCCGCTTGAGACCCAGCGAGGACCCTCCATCCCGGCCCCCGGCCTCCTCCCTCTGACAGTGGGAGGAACGATCCAGGGGGACGTTCTCCATATCCTCAAACTCCATCTCCAGCTCCTCACTCTCGGGAGGCTTGTTCTCCTCGCTATGGAAGAAGGACACCTCCGGAAAGCTAGGATGCAGGTCATCCTTGAGCAAGTTGACAATCTCCAGGAAGGTTGGCCTCATCTTGGGGTTGAATTGCCAGCACATACGCATGAGATCGGTCCTGCGGAGCAGAAGGAAATGTCCTGGGTGAGTCTGGGGGCCCAGCCAAGCATCCTCCCATCCTCCCCACCTTTAGTAGCACATATGGAAACTCAAGTGTGTGTACCACAATGCAATATGCAAATGCAAACACACATGTAAAGACAAGCTCTGCAAACACAAACACGCCTATAACACGTAGCCTGCAAACGCAGTGAGCATGTAGACATGTGAAAGGCAAAGCCAAGCACATATGTAAGGGGCAATATCCTTTTAATGAACACCTCACACACCTCAACCCCTTTCTACACTTACACTCTCTCTGGACAGTTGTCAGGTTGATCCAGATACCCTCCTTCCATGACGAATTTCAACACTTGTTCATTAGACAGGCCTTGGTAAGGCTGTTCTGCCAAGCTGGTGATTTCCCAAAGGACTACGCCAAAGGACCTGTGGTGACAGTTGAGGGTAGTAACAAAGCCATTCACACACACACCACACACACAGACACACACACACACCACACACACACCACACACACAGACACATACGTAGACACACACACACACACGGACAGACACACAGACACACACAAATACACACAGACACATGCAAACACAGACACACACAAACACACACAGACACACAAATACACAAACACAAATACACACACAGACACGCAAACACAAACTCACACACACATGCAAACACAGTACACATACACACAAAAACAGACACACACAAACACCACAGACACACAAATACACATAGACACACACACACCAACACAGACACACCAGCACACAAAGGCAGACACACATGCAAACATAAACACAGTACACACGCAAACACACACACACAAAGACACAGACACACAAATGCACACACACATGCAAACACACAAAAAGTACACACACAGACACACAAATACACACACACAGACACGCAAACACACACAAATTCACAGACACATGCAAACACAGTACACACACACACAAAAACACAGACACACACAAACAGCAGACACACAAACTCACATAGACACACAAACACACAGACACACACACAACACACACAACACACAAATGCACACACACACATGCAAACATAAAAACAGTACACACACAAACACACACAGGGACAGACACACACAAAAACACAGAGACACACACAAACACAAACACACACACATACAAACACACAGGCACACACATACAAACACACAGGCACACACAAACACACACAGACACATACACAGACACAAACACACATGCAAACACATGCACACAAACACAAACACACGAACACACACGCAAACACAAACACATACACACATACACGTACACAGACACATCTCTTGGTTTGCTTGAACATGGTTGGCCAGCGAATGAAACAATTCATCTGCAGTTCATAAATGCTGTGAAAGAAAATAAACCTCGGGGCCCCCAAATCACTAAACTCAATGAAAAAGTCAAGCTGGCAACTGCTTAGGGCCAACCTGCCCTCATTCTATTCAAAGTCCTCCCCTCTGCTCACTGAGATAAATGCATGTCTGATTGCCTCCTTTGGAGAGGCTCATCAGAAACTCAAAAGAATTCAGCCATTTGTCTCTTATCTATCTATGACCCACAAGCCCCCTGCCCGCTTCGAGTTGTCCCGTCTTTCGAGACAGAACCAATGTTCATCTTACATATGTTGTTGGATGCCTCATGTTTCCCTAAAATGTATAAAACCAAACTGTGCTCTGGTCACCTTGGGCACGTGTCGTCACCTTGGGCGAACGTCCTCAACCTCGGCAAAATAAGCTTCCTAAATTAACTGAGACCTGTCTCAGATTTTCGCGTTCACAATGCCCATAGGATTGGTCAGGACATAAGAGTAGCTGTGGGAAGGTCCTCAGACAGGAAGTTGCCTTTTTTCCTTGATGGGGAGCCCACAAGGAAGGCAGGCTACCTTCTGCTCTTGGCAGTCACTGGCAGGGCACCTGGAATTCAAGCCCAGGGACCGCCCACCCATCCATGCACAACTCACCACATATCGGAAGAAGTGGTAAAGATCCCATCCTTCAGGGACTCTGGCGCCATCCACCGCACAGGGAGCAGACCCTTGCCCCCTTTCCGGTAGTAATCCGTTTCATAGATGTCTCTGGTCATTCCAAAGTCTGATAACACAAACGGTTCACACACTCTTAACCTTCAGCCTTGGTCCTACCACCTGCCATCTTGACTGTCCCACCTCTCACAGAGCCCTAAGAGGGGTTCACCTGGCTCAGGTGTGTGCCCACCTGGGTGGTGGCCAAATCCAGTAAGAATGGATTCTGAGGGTATGCATGGGGAAGTGAAGGGGGAGGATGGGCCACTATTTAAAGCCTGGGGAAAGAAGGTACCAAGTGACAAAGAAGCTACATTTTTCCTTTTCTTTTTCTTTTTTAATTTTTTTTGAGAGAGAGTCTTGCTCTGTTGCCCAGGCTGGAGTGCAGTGGCATGATCTCAGCTCACTGCAACCTCCACCTCCCAGGTTCAAGCAATTCTCCTGCCTTAGCCTCCCGAGTAGCTTGGATTACAGGCGTCCACCACCACGCCTGGCTAATGTTTTGTATTTTGAGTAGAGACAGGGTTTCACCATGTTGGCCAGGCTGGTCTTGAACTCTGAACCTCAGTTGATTTGCCTGCGTCGGCCTTCCAAAGTGCTGGGATTACAGGCGTGAGCCACCGCACCTGGCCAAAGAAGCTACATTTTGGCCAACAGCTTGGGAATCCCAGTCTTAACAAGGCTTCCTTCCCACCGTCACCACTACAGGCATCCCAGACTGAACTTCTGCCTTTCTCCAGCAAACCTACAGCTGCCAAGTGGATACGGCCACACCGTCACACAGCTGCTCCCAGAAACCCAGAGTTGGCCCCTCCTTTGACCACCCCCCTTTCCTCACACCCCACATCCGATTCAACCCATTCTCTCTCCACGTGTCTCTGCTATCCAATCCATCTACTACTCTGGTTTCACTCAGACCCACACCCCCCATCTCTTACCTGGAGGACCCTCCTTTCACCTTGACCCTCAAAACCCACTGCCCCATGTCACTTCCTGCTTCCCATTGCTAATGTAGGAGATGTGTTTTTGTTTGTTTGTTTGTTTTGAGATGGAGTCTCGCTCTGTTGCCAGGCTGGAGTACATTGGCACGATCTTGGCTGAAACCTCTGCCTCCCAGGTTCAAGTGATTCTCCTGCCTCAGCCTCCCAAGTAGCTGGAACTACGGGTGCCCACCACCACACCCGGCTAATTTTTGTATTTTAGTAGAGACAGGGTTTCACCCAATGGTCTTGATCTCTTGACCTCATGGTCTGTGATCCACCTGCCTTGGCCTCCCAAAGTGCTGGGATTACAGGCATGAGCCACTGTGCCTGGCCTTTTGTTTGTTTGTTCTATTTTTGAGATGGAGTTTCACTCTTGTCGCCCAGGCTGGAGTTCAATGGCACAAGCTCTGCTCACTGCAACCTCCACCTCCCAGGTTCAAGCGATTCTCCTGCCTTAGCCTCCCGAGTAGCTGGGAGTACAGCCACCTGCCACCATGCCTGGCTAATTTTTGTATTTTTAGTAGAGACAGGATTTCGCCATGTTAACCAGGCTGGTCTTGAACTCCTGGCCTCAAGTGATTCGCCCGCTTCAGCTTTCCAAAGTGCTGGGATTACAGGTGTGAGCCACTAAGCCTCACCAAGAGATGTCTTTTTGAGTCATATATAGAATCATATTACTTCCTGCTGCCCCTTGAGAATGTAAGAAAATGTCGAGATGACTTGCCGTGACATGCGAGGTGCTTCTGGGTCTGGTTTCTGTCTCTCTCCTCAACCTCACATCTCATTGCTCTGGTCCCCTCTGTATTCCTTTTTTGTTTGTCTTTTGAAACAGTATCTCACTGTTGCCAGGCTGGAGTACAGTGATGCAATCACAGCTCACTGCAGCCTCCACCTCCTGAGCTCAAGCCATCCTCCCATCCCAACCTCCTGAGTAGCTGGGACCACAGGTATGCACCACTACACCCCACTAATTTTTAAATTTTTTCATAGAGATGGAGTCTCACTATGTTGCCCAGGCTCGTCTCAAACTCCCGGACTCAAGCAATCCTTATACCTTGGCCTTCCAAAGCACTGGGATTACAAGTGGGAGCACTGGGCCTAGAAACATCTTTTAAATGATACAAGAGTCTGGAAAGTGGTGGAAGATTCCAGAAAATGATGGAAGATTCCAGAAAGTGATGGAAGATTCTGGAAAGCAAAGCAAGATTCCAGAAAGTGAATGGGTAAGTTTATCAACACATGCAATTAAATGACAGCTGGGAGGTGGTCCACTCCAGCCTAGGCGACAGAAAAACAAAAAACAGACAAAAAAGAAATAACTTGCCCCTTTATACTATCAGGAAGATCTAGTGGCTCAAGATAGACAGCTTCCTTCTGGAATCAAACCTGGCCTGGGTCGTTATGTTTTCAAAGGGGAAAGCTGGACCAACCTCCAATTTTGACAGTGAAATCATGGGCGACCATGCAGTTTCTGGCCGCCAGGTCCCGATGCACAAACTTCTTGGCGTTCAGGTAAGCCATCCCGTCAGCAATCTCTGCTGCCATCTGAATCATCTCTTGCAGGGTGGGAGGAGGGCGGCCGGGATTGTTCTAAAACGGAAACGTGGGGTTGGTGTTTCAGCAGCACCAGTATCCGAGGAGGCTGGGAGCCAGTGCCCTACTGAGCACTCTGCTGGGTCCCCCGATGCAGCTCACCTCAGCCTCTGGCCGCAGAGAACGGAGGTAGCTCTTCAGGTCTCCATGAGCCATCAGCTCCATCACCACCAGCGTGGGCTGGCCCTTGGACACCACTCCCAGGAGGCGCACCTGCAGATCAAGCAACCAGGGCTCTTGGAGAAGGGTCTGTGATTCCAGTCCCCAAGGTTCTCCCTGCCTGGTGTCCATGTCAGACACAGCACCCTGTGACCTGGATGCAGGGAGCTCAGCCCTGGTCTAGGGGAGCAAATAGACCTGCCCAGACAGCAGACAGACAGGCCTTTGTATTTTAACTGTCCCCCCACCTGGCTCTCTGTTCCATGCCACATCCACAGGGCCCAGCCCTTCATGTCCTTTAAGTCTTTGCTCAAAGACACCCCTGCCCAGCCCTCCTTTCCTCCCTTTCTTCATGTTTCCATAGACTTCCTCCTAATGCATAAAGGGTTTGGAGTAGGCTGGGGGCGGTGGCTTATGCCTGTCTTCCCAGCACTTTGGGAGGCCGAGGCAGGTGGATCACCTGAAGTCAGGAGTTTGCGATCAGCCTGGCCAACATAGCGAAACCCCATCTCTACTGAAAATACAAAAATCAGCCGGGTGTGGTGGTGGGTGCTGGTCATCTTGGCTACTCAGGAGGCTGAGACAGGAAAACTGCTTGAACCTGGGAGGTAGAGGTTGCAGTGAGCCGAGATTGCCCCACTGCACTCCAGCCTGGGTGACAGAGTGAGACTGTCTTTTAAAATATATAAAAATAGACTGGGCATGCTGGCTCACGCCTGTAATCCCAGCACTTTGGGAGGGCTTTGTGGGCAGATCACAAGGTCAAGAGATCGAGACCATCCTGGCCAACATGGTGAAACCCCGACTCTACTAAAAATACAAAAATTAGCCAGATGTGGTGGTGGGTGCCTGTAATCCCAGCTACTCAGGAGACTGAGGCAGGAAAATTTCTTGAACTCGGGAGGCAGAGGTTGCAGTGAGACAAGATTGCACCACTGCACTCCACCCTGGGTGACACAGAGAGAGAGACACTGTCTTAAAAATATATAAAAATAAAAATAAAGGTTTTGGAGTCTGTCTCCATGTGCTGTTTTGGAAGCTCTACAGGGGCAGGAATCCACTGTATCACAGGGACAAGAGCAGGGCTTTAAATGCTACATAAATATGTGTGGCAAGGATGAAAGCACATGGGACCCAAAGGGAAACATAGGGGTTGTTGGAGCTGAAAGGCAGGAAGAGTTTGTGCTGCCTTCAGTGGAGGGTAGGAATGAGGGCAGGTGATATGGGGGACCTCTGTGTGGTCCATGATTACAAAGGAGCCAGAAAGAGGCAAGAAATGGAAGGTTCTAAAAAGCAATGGAAGATTCTGGAAAATGATGGAAGATTCCAGAAAGTGGTGGAAGATTTCAGAAATGATGGAAGATTCCAGAAGGGGATGGAAGATTCCAGAAAGCAATGAAGGGTTCCAGAAAGTGATGGGATGGTGATAGAGTCTGGTTCCAGGCGATGTGGGAGAGGATGGGATTTGAGAAGGGAAAGATCCCTCCCCACACCGTTAGAATGGGAAGCTTAGTGCAGTGGGGGCTGGGCAGAGGGTTACACTCAGTGTCCTCTGTTGCTCTGTGCAGGAGGAGGAGGCAGAAAGAGGGAAGGGGCAGGAAGGCAAGCCTGTGTCCCATCCCTGCTGGACTCACCACGTGATGGCAGGTGAAGCCCTTCATGACCGAGGCCTCATTGAGGAACTCAATCCGCTCTCGGAGACTGGCTGACTCGTTGACCGTCTTCACTGCCACGCGGGTCTCTGCCTCACCCTTGATGACGTCCTTGGCATTGCCCTCATACACCATGCCGAAGGAGCCCTGCCCCAGCTCACGAAGGAGGGTGATCTTCTCTCGAGGCACCTCCCACTCGTCCGGCACGTACACAGAGCATGGAAACACTACTTCTCACTTATCTACACAGCATCCTTGGTGGATCCCTTGGGGGTCTGTAGCCACCTTCTGCCCAAGCCCTCACCCAAATTCCCTCGAAAACACTCATGAAGTGAGTTCTGTGATCCAGGGCTCATGCCAGGCACTGGGTATATGGCTGAGAACAGGATGGGCGTCTGCACCCATGGAGGGCATGGCAGAGACTTAGGAAGGAGCCATAACAGGTCCAAGATCCTGCCCAATATGTCCGGAGGCAAGTATGCATCCCACTTCTTGTCTGATTTCAGACCCTTGCTATGGAGTGATGCTACTTCCCACCTGAGACTACTGTTTCTGCAAAGTGCCAAGAGGACGGAAGACAGGTTGTAATAGGTGGGAAAAAATTAAAAAGCCAGGATGCTTGGCAGCTCTTCACAAGAAAAGGTGAAGTCTCTCCCACCACCTGTTGGCCCTAGTCATGGCCTTGTGAGTTATTTTGGTCAATGGGAATCAGCAGGAATGACCCAAGCAGAGACTTGGAATGGATTAATGCCCTGGAGCTTGCCCTGTCTTGTTACTAGGCACCAACAGAGTACCATGCAATGAAGTCTCAGCCAGCCTGCTGGAGCCTAAGAGGCCACATGGACAGAAGGAGGCTCAGCCTCCCCCAGCTTAGGCCCCCTGACCTTGGGAACACCCAGCCTGCCGATCACCAGACACGTGAGTGAAATCATCTAAGACTACCAAGCACTAGCCAACACACGAGCAAAATGTAGCTATGTGGGTGAAGCCAGGCAAGAACAGAAGAACCGCCCAGCTGAGCCCAGCCCAAGTGGTTGACCCCACCCAAGGGTCCCAGACCAGCTAGATGAGCCTATTCAGGCAGGTGCCAGATACCATGTGTCCAGATGCACACAGTAATGAGGTTTCTGCAGCAAGGGCAGTTTGGCAAACTCAAATGAATAAGAGGGCTTTTCTTGGCCTCCCTGGGGAACCCATCCTTCACTCTCATTCAATGGTGAAAGCAAAGGAAGCTGATGAGTAGGGTTCTGGCCACCCACAGGAAAGGGATGGTACTCACCATCACTGGCACTGAGATACTCAGGGTTTGAAGAAGCATAAAGTGGTCCCAGTGGTCCATCTTGCTGCCTGGAGGAGAAAAATGATGCACATTAGCTTGAGATTCTCATGGAACTTTGAGAGTCACCACAAAGGGGTTACATACAAGACTCTCCAAGGTGAATGGCAGCCCTTACCAGCAGAATCCCCATAATCCTAGATGCAGTCTAGGACAGGGATGGGGGACCTTTATGTTTTGAATGGAAGCCCATCAGACAGGTACTTAAGTGCAACAGCATGAGAGCACTCATCCCTCCCTGGATGGTTTTTCTTTTACATTTCAGAGTTAGAGTCTTGCTGTGTTGTGGTTGGAGGGCAGCAGTATAGTCATAGCTCACTGCAGTCTCAATCTCCTAGGCTCCAGAGATTCTCCCACCTTAGCTTTCTGAGTAGCTGGGAATACAGGTGCTCACCACCACACCTAGCTAATTTTAAAAATGTTGTAGAGACAGGGTCTCACTATGTTGCCCAGGCTGGTCTTGAACTGCTGCTGATCTCAAGAGATCCTGCTGCCTCAGCCTCCTGAGTAGCTGGGATTATAGATGTGCACCACTAAGCCAGGCTCTGGGTGGGTGGCTCTTATTATAATTTATGGCCATCCACGTAACACTTAAAAGCCACTCACCCCAAACTGTTCTACAGCGAGATCGTCCCAGCTGATGAGAAACAATTATTACATTTTCAGGAAACTAGTGATCCAGTTGTGAAATACAACCATCATTAAAGATTAAATTATACAATGCCTTCTAAATAGAACAAAAAATTTAAATTATAGAGGCTTACAATTAAATAAGTTATCCTAAAAGCAAAGACAATATATGTTCAAAACTGATCACTTCCTAACTTCATACTACATTTTTCTATGATCAGTGCAGTTGAGGTTATGTACGTTATATCATTTATGTACCATATTGTATCCATAGGGTGGATACAACGGGGAGCTGTTATGTATCTCTTTCCCAAACTGCACTCAGTAACATTATGTCTACAGCTTGAAATTAGCCATGCTGGGAATATTTACACCACAGAAACTGGCAAATGCTATAATCAAGGACTGGATTTGTTGTTTTGTTGTTTATCCAGGCTTGAGAAAGAGATGAGAAAAATGTTTAATAATGCAGATTAAACTTAAAAGCATGTCATGTCTGCAACCTTGACATTACACACAACACAAAACATTAAGAAAATGTTCTGGTCTTTAAGAATTATTGTCTGACTCAGCAAAGACGTCACTCGTATCATTGATGAACATATATGTCTTATTTCATTTTTGTCCTACACTTTTTTTTTTTTTTGAGACGGAGTCTTGCTTTGTCACCCAGGCTGAAGTGCAGTGGCATGATCTCGGCTCACCGCAACCTCCACCTCCCGGGTTCAAGCAGTTCTCCTACCTCAGCCTCCTAAGTAGCTGTGATTACAGGTGCATGCCACCACACCTGGGTAATTTTTTTGTATTTTTAGTAGAGACAAGGTTTCACCATGTTGGCCAGGTTGGCCTTGAACTCCTGACCTCAGGTGATCCATTCGCCTCAGCCTCCCAAAATGCTGGGATTACAGGTGTGAGCCACTGCTCCCAGCCGTGTCCTACTCTTTAATGTAAATTTTGAAAAATCAATCAACATTCACATTGGAGCTATGCCTGTTTATCAATTGCAATAATAGGCTGGCTTTGGATATAAAGATTTGGGCAAAAAAAAAAAATCAACAAAAACATTCCATGAGAATCAACTGGCTAGAGAAAATTTACAATAAAGAGTTGTGTATATCATATTATGATTATTACCTGTAAATTGCATGTTACATATCCTATATCAGTAAAATTCATAATAAACTTAAATATACCTACAGAGAGCTGATGGTTACCAGCATACCACTGCACTCACCTCTTTCTCAGGAATATATAAATACTTCCAATCACAACACTGAAGAGAAAGACAAAGATGAGGGGGCCGATGATAATTTTTGCAATATTTGATGGGACATCTACTGAAATAGAATAAGAAAATGTATGTTTCACATCAGCATGTTCCCAACAGAGTTAACACCAAAAATCACATCCACTCCTGGAATAGGTGCAATCTTGGCTCACTGCAAACTCTGCCTCCCAGGTGCAAGCAATTCTCCTGCCTCAGCCTCCAAGTAGCTGGGATTACAGGCACACACCACCACACCTGGTTAAATTTTTATATTTTTAGTAGAGACAGGGTTTCACCATGTTGGCCAGGATGGTCTCGATCTCCTAATCTCATGACCCGCCTGCCTCAGCCTCCCAAAGTGCTGAGATTACAGGTGTGAGCCACCATGTCCAGTCACTCTGCTGTTTAATGCTCTGCTGTTACCCCCTCTGAAATTCTTATTCATTGTATTTTATTATTTTTGTTTTTTTCTTTTATTTTTCTTCTTATTCATTTTTGTGATGGAGTCTTGTTCTGATGTTGCTCAGGCTAGAGTGCAGTGGTGTGATCTTGGCTCACTGCAACCTCTTCCTCCCGGGTTCAAGCGATTCTCCTGCCTCAGCCTCTCAAATAGCTGGGATTACAGGCATGTGCCACCACACCTGGCTAATTTTTGTATTTTTAGTAGAGACTAAAGGGTTTCATCTTGTTGGCCAGGATGGTCTCAAACCCCTGACCTCAGGTGATCCTCCCGCCTTGGCCTCCCAAAGTACTGGGATTATAGGCATAAGCCACTGTGCCTGGCCAACTTCTTAATGATTTTAAAGCAAGGAGCTCTGCATTTTCATTTTTCACTGGGTCTTACAAATTACATAGCTAGTCCCTATCCCAGTATGACTTTTGGCAGATGTAAAACTCTTTTGATTTTTATTTTTTAGAGACAAAGTCTTGCTCTGTGGTCCAGGTTGGGATGTAGTGGCATGATCACAGTTCACTGCAACCTCAAATTCCTGGGCCCAAGTGATCCTCCTGTCTCAGCCTCCCAAGTAGCTGGGATTACAGGCATGTACCACCACACCTGGCTAATTTTTGTATTTTTGTTGTTGTTGTTGTTGTTATTCCCCACGACAGCCTGCGCAGCCTGCAGCCCCATTCCAAAGTGAAGTGCAGTGGTGCAATCTCAGCTCCCTGCAACCTCTGCCTCCCGGATTCAAGTGATTCCCTTGCCTCAGCCTCCTGAGTAGCTGGGACTACAGGCACGTGCCACCATGCTAGGGTAATTTTTTGTATTTTAGTAGAAATGGGGTTTCACCATGTTGGCCAGAGTGGTCTCTATCTCCTGACCTCAGGTGATCCACCCTCCTAGGCCCCCCAAAGTGCAGAGATTACAGGTGTGAGCCATTGCGCCTGGCCATTTTTGTATTTTTTGTAGAGACAGAGTCTCTCTACATTGCTCAGGCTGGTCTCTAATGCATATCCTCAAGTAATCCTCTTGCCTCAGCCTCCCAAAGTCGTGGGATTACAGGTGCGAGCCACCGCACCAGCCAAAAAACTCTAATAACAAAGATGGAGACACTAGCAAGAGGTGCCAGGCACTTAACACTTATGTCATTAAAATGTCCCTCCACCTCCAGAAGTGGTTCTGTCATTATTTCCATGTACAGATGAGGAAGTGCAGGATCGCTAAAGAAAATGTGATACATACACACCATGGAATACTACACAGCCATAAAAAAGAATGAGATCACGTCCTTTGCAGCAACAGGAATGGAGTCAGAGGTCAATATCCTAAGTGAATCAGCACAGGAACAGAAAACCAGCTACCTCATGTTCTCACCCGTAAGTGAGAGTGAAACACTGCCTGAGCACACGTGGGCAGAAAGGAGGGAACAATAGACAGCGGGGCTGATGTGGTTTGATCTGTGTCCCCCACCCAAAGCTCTTGTTGAAATGTAACCCCAGTGTTGGAGGAGGGGCCTGGTGGGAGGTGACTGGATCATGCAGGCGGTTTCTAATGGGTTAGCAGCATCCTTGCTGGCTACAGTATAATGAGTGAGTTCTCATGGGATCCGGTTGTTTAAAAAGTGTGTAGCACCATCCCCATTTGACACCTTGCTCCCACTTTGCCTTCCGCTGTGATTGAAAGTTTCCTGAGGCCTCCTCCGAAGCTGAGCAGATGCTAGTATCATGCTTCCTTTACTGCCTGTAGAAGCGGGAGCCAATTAAACCTCTTCTCTTTAAAAATTCCTGAGTCCCAGTCTCAGGCCTCTTCTTTTCTTTTCTCTTTTTTTCTCCTTTCTCTTTATTTTTTTCTCTCTTTCTCTCTCTCTTTCTTTTCTCTTTTTCTTTTCTTTCTTCCTTTGCTTTTTTTTCTCTCTCTGTATCTCTTTCTTTCTTTTCTTTTCTTTTCTTTTTTTTTTTTTTGAGACAGGGTCTGGCTCAGTTGCCCAGACTGGAGTGCAGTGGTGTGATCTTGGCTCACTGCAACCTCTGCCTCCCTGGTTCAAGCAATTCTCCCACATCAGCCTCCCAAGTAGCTAGGACAGCAGGCACACACCACCATGCCTGGCTAATTTTTGTATTTTTTGGTAGAGCACTTTGGGAGGCCAAGGTGGGTGAATCACTTGAGTTCTGGAGTTGGAGACCAGCCTGGCCAACATGGTGGAATGCTGTCTCTACTAAAAATACAAAAATTAGCTAGGCGTGGTGGTGGGCTCCTGTAGTCCCAGCTACTGGGAGGCTGAGGTGGGAGAATCATTTGAACCTGGGAGGTGGAGGCTACAGTGAGCCAAGATTACTGTACTGAAAAGCGATCCTTCATCTCAAAAAAAAAAAAAATGCAGGATCAGAGAGGGCAAGCACCTAGCTCCAGTCACACAATGGCAGCTGATGGACCCGAGGGTAAAGGCCAGGGCCAGCACCGGTGGCCTCTCCATGTCATCCTCTGCAGTGTCGCACCATGCTCGGTGCTAAGCGCAGCCCCAGCCACCAGAGGGTGCCACGGAGACTTACAGTAGTCTGACACGTAGAAATAGGTGGGTTCTGTCCAGGAGCCGTTGCCTGCCAGGGAGGTGGCCCGAACTCGCACGCTGTAGTTCCCCGGCGACAGCCCTCGCAGCCTGCAGCCCCGTTCCAGAGTGAAGTGCTTGCGGGAGACGCAGAGATGCAGCTCCTGGAAGGAAGGGAGGAGGAGGAGGGTGGCTGAGCTATGCACATCTGGGAGTGTCCATCCCTAGCGGGGAGCTCACAGCCAGGATCCCGCTCAGAGATGACGCTGAGGAAGGAAAGCACAGACGAAGACACACAAGTGGCTTTGGGAATTGCAGAATTTTATAACCACAGTGCTATGGATAAGGATATAGATGCAGGGGTTGTCGTTATTGGTAAGAGCCAGACTTCCTAAGCCGGAAGCTGAGTATCAGACCCTGACAGTTTCATCTAATCCTTTTTAAAAATTTTAATTAAATTCTCCTGGCTCAGTGGCTCATGCCTGTAATCCAAGCACTTTGGGAGGCCAAGGCGGGTGAATCACTTGAGGTCAGGAGTTCAAGACCAGCCTGACCAACATGGTGAAACCCTGTCTGTACTAAAACAATACAAAATTAGCCTGGTGTCGTGGCGCATGCCTGCCATTCCAGCTACTTGGGAAGCTGAGGCAAGAGAGTTGCTTGAACCCAGGAGGTGGACATTGCAGTGAGCCGATATCATGCCATGGAGGACAAGACTGAGACTCTGTCTCAAAAAACTTCTTCAAAATTAAATTAATTAATTTATGTATTCATTTATTATTTTGGAGTCTCACTCTATTACCCAGGTTGGTGTGATATGGTGGCATGATCTCAACTCACTGCAACCTCTCCTGACTCCTGGGCTCAAGCGATCCTCCCACCTCAGTCTCCTGAGTAGCTGGGATTACAGGCACCCACCACCCCCAGCTCATTTTTGTATTTTTTGTAGAAATGGGGTTTTTGTCATGCTGCCCAGGCTGGTCTTGAACTCCTCAAGCAATCCTTCTGCCTCAGCCTCCCAAAGTGCTGGGATTACAGGCGTGAGCCACCACGCCAGCCTTCATCTAATTCCTGCAACCCGTGGCTCGGGTAACATTACATTAGCCTCACGCTAGGGGTGAGGAAACTGAGACTTAGGATGGAGACTGGCCAACTTCTGCCATCAAGGACAGATGGTAACTACTCTCAGCTTCTTAGGCCAGATGCAATTTGGCTGTTATACTTCATGGACAATTTCATAACATCCATAAACAAAAGGGTTTGGTTATATGTTAACAAAACTTGTTGACACTGAGAAGTTGAACTTCATATAATTTTCATCTCTGGAATATTATTTTTCTATTATCTATTTCTATTATCTGTTTTCTATTATCTATTTCTAGTATCTCCCTTCCTTCCCTCCTTCCTTCCTTCCTTCCCTCCTTCCTCTCTCTCTCTCTCTTTCTTTTGGAGTTTCACTCTGTCACCCAGGCTGGGGTACAGTGGCACAATCTCAGCTCACTGCAACCTCTGCTTCCTGGGTTCAAGTCATTCTCCTGCCTCAGCCTCCTGAGTAGCTGGGACTACAGGCACCCACCACCACGCCCAGCTAAGTTTTGTATTTTTAGTAGAGCCAGGGTATCACCATGTTGCCCAGGCTGGTTTCCAACTCCTGATCTCATAATTCGCCCCACCTCGGCTCCCAAAGTGTTGGGATTACAGGCGCGACCCACCGCTCCAGGACCTATTATCTATTTTCTACTAATATTATTTTCTATAATACTCTTATTTCTAAAAGTCATTTATTTTTAATTGACAAACAATAGTATTATAGATCAGGCACAGTGGCTCATGCCTATAATCCCAGCCCTTTGGGAGGCTGTGATGGGAGGATCGCTGGAGCCCAGGAGTTAAGAGATCAGCCTGGGTAACATAGTGAGACCCCATTTCCACAGAAAATAGAACAATTAGCTGGGCGCAGTGGTTCACACCTGTAGTCCCAGCTACTCAGGAGGCTGAGGCAGGAAAATCACTTGAGCCCAGGATGTCAAGGATGCAGTGAGCTATGATCGCTCCACTGCACTCCAGCTTGGGAGACAGGGCTAGACCCTGTCTCTAAAATAAATGAATAAACAAAAATAAGAATAATAGTTGTATATATGTATGGGGTACAGTGTAAAGTTATGATGCAGTGTAAATTGTGGAATGATTAAAACAAGCTAAATCCTCATCTCCTCATGTACTTATCATTTCTTTGTTGTGAGAACATTTAAAATCTATTCTAGCAACTTTAAAATATGTGTTATTAGCTACAGTCACTATTCATCTACAGAGCAACAGATACCTAGAATGCATTAATCCTGTCTGAAACTTTGCACCCTGTGATTCACATCTCTCCTTCTTCTTCCTTAGATTGCTCCCCACTCACGACCATTTTAAAATGGAAAAGTGGGCGGTGCACGGTGGCTCACGCCTGTAATCCCAGCACTTTGGGAGGCCGAGGCGGGTGGATCACCTGAGGTCAGGAGTTCGAGACCAGCCTGGCCAACATGGTGAAACCCCATCTCTACCCAAAATACAAAAATTAGCTGGGCATAGTGGCGAATGCTTGTAATCCCAGCTACTCAGGAGGCTGAGACAGGGGAATTACTTGAACCCAGGAGGCAGAAGTTGCAGTGAGCAAAGGTGGTGCCATTTCACTCCAACCTGGGCAACAGAGCAAG
The DNA here is from genome assembly GCA_963573385.1 of Cacajao melanocephalus. Lineage (NCBI taxonomy): Eukaryota > Metazoa > Chordata > Mammalia > Primates > Pitheciidae > Cacajao > Cacajao melanocephalus. The sequence continues at coordinate 42,085 of CAUYLG010029251.1, forward strand.
ATTCCATCTCAAAAATAAATAAATAAAATGCAAAAGTGACTCCTAGCTCACGAATCATTAGAAATCAGGCAGCGAGGCCAAGCACGGTGGCTCACGCCTATAATCCCAGCATTTTGGGAAGCCGAGGCAGGCAGAACACCTGAGGTCAGGAGTTCAAGACCAGTCTGACCAACATGGAGAAACCCTGTCTCTACTAAAAATACAAAAATTAGCTGGGCATGGTGGCACATGCCTGTAATCCCAGCTACTCGGGAGGCTGAAGCAGGAGAATCGCTTAAACCCAGGGTCAGAGACTGTGGCAAGCTGATATTGCACCATTGTACTCCAGCATGGGCAACAAGAGCGCGACTCTGTCTCAAAAAAAAAAAAAAAAAAGCAAAAATAAAAATAAATAAAATGCAAAAGTGACTCCTAGCTCAGGAATCATTAGAAATCGGGCAGCGGGCCACATGTAGCCTACGGGATGCAGCTTGCTGACTGAGCCCTGGTTTAGGAGATTACATGGTTTGTCCGAGATCTCACAGCTGCAAAGCAGCAGGGCCAGCTCTTGAGCTCAGAACGGTCTGGCACAAAAACGTCTCCTTCAGACCCCTGCAGAATATTTTTGCAGGTCTCCAGCAAAATGAGAAAAGGGTGAAAATGAAGGATCTGCATGGCCCAAGCCAGATTTCCAGCCTTTCCCTGCAACTCCCGGCCTCTGCACATCAGGACCAAATGTACACATGGGCTTCATGTCTACAGACAAATAAAAAAGCCTTTTCTTTGCCATGATGCTGCCCTTCGATTTTTTTAAAAAAATCATTATGAAAACAGTTGAGATCCACTCAAATATCTGGTGGGAAGAAGAGGAGATGTGCAAAGTGTGGAAGACACTCAGTGACAAGCATGCAACTAGAGATACACCCAGAACTTACGAGAAGAGGCTCTCTGGGGAATAAGATGGTGAAACCTGCAAACGGCGAGCCAAAACTCTGAAAAGTTTTCGAAACAGTTCCAAGCTAATAGTGCATGCAGAGAACCGGGCTGGAACATTTGGTGCAGGGAGGGTGGGGGGCGGTGCAGGCGGGTGGAGAGTGAAGAAGAGAAAGACATGTAAAAAAAAAAAAAAAAAAGCCAGTACCCCCGTGCTTATCATGTGACAATAACAGCAAGAAAACAAATCGGTCTGGTGGCAGGGGCGGGGGCAGGGAACTGCAGTCCAAAGTTTCTTCCAAGAGGAATGAGTCACTGAGTAGAGAGGGACAAATAAGCAAATATAGAAACCCAAGGTAGCTGCTATCCGGGACAAAGGGGAAATGCGTCTTTTTTTTTCTTTGAGATGGAGTTTCACTCTTGTTGCCCAGGCAGGAGTGCAGTGGCACCATCTCGGCTCACTGCCACCTCCGCCTCCTGGGTTTAAGAGATTCTCCTGCCTCAGCCTCCCGAGTACCTGGGACTACAGGCATGCACCACCACGCCCGGCTAATTTTGTATTTTTAGTAGAGATGAGGTTTCTCCATGTTGGACAGGCTGGTCTCGAACTCCCTACCTTAGGTGATTCTGAGCTTGACAGAGGTTCTAGATCCTTCCCACATGCATCTCTCTTGTTTTTCACTCCTTGAGGTATCTGGGGCGAATGACTGGCATTAGAAGATACATTTCCCAGCTGGGCACGATGGCTCACGCTTGTAATCCCAGCACTTTGGGAGGCCAAGGCTGGTGGATCACCTGAGGTCAGGAGTTTGAGATCAGCCTGGCCAACATGGTGAAACTGTGTCTCTACTAAAATACAAAAAATTAGCTGGGCATGGTGGCAGGTGCCTGTAATCCCAGCTACTTGGGAGGCTGAGGCAGGGAGAATCGCTTGAACCTGGGAGGTGAAGGTTGCAGTGAGCTGAGATTGCATCATTGCACTCTAGCCTGGGCAACAGAGTGAGACTCCATCTCAAAAAAAAAAAAGGAATTAGGCTCTGATACAGGTTACCACGTGGATAAACCTTGAAAATGTGCTCACTGTTCACAATAGCAAAGACTTGGAACCAACCCAAATGCCCATCAGTGATAGACTGGATAAAGAAAATGTAGTGCATATACACCATGGAATACTATGCAGCCATAAAAAAGGATGAGTTCATGTCCTTTGCAGGGACATGGATGAAGCTGGAAACCGTCATTCTCAGCAAACCGACACCAGAACAGAAAACCAAACACTGCATGTTCTCACTCATAAGTAGGAGTTGAACAATGAGAACATATGGACACAGGGAGGGGAACATCACATATCAGGACCTGTTGGGGGTTGGGGGGCTACGGGAGGGATAGCAGGGGGTGGGGGGATTGGGGAGGGACACCATTAGGAGAAATACCTAACATAGATGATAGGGGAATGGATGCAGCAAACCACCATGGCATGTGTATACCTATGTAACAAATCTGCTCGTTCTGCACATGTACACCCCAGTACTTAAAGTATAATAAATAAATTTTTTAAAAAAGAAAGAAAAGAAAACATGCTGCTCAGTGAAAGAAGTTAGACACAAAGGGCCACACAATGTATGATTCCACTTGCAATGTCCAAAATAGGCAATAAAGACAGAGTCCCCAAAGAGAAAGAAAGCAGATTAATGGTTCCTGGGGGAGAAGAGACAGGGAAGCTTGGCAAGAAGGAGTGACAGGTACAGGGGGTAGGGTGCATTTTTGGATTTTGGGTGATACAAACGTTCTGAAATTGACTGTGGTGATGTGGCACAAGAAAAAGTTTAGAGAATGTACTGAAAACCATTGGGCATATTTTTTAAAAATTATTTATTTATTTATTTATCGAGATGGAGTCTTACTCTGTTGCCCAGGCTGGAGTGCAGTGGTGCGATCTAGGCTCACTGCAACCTCCACCTCCCAGGTTCAAACGATTCTCCTGCCTCAGCCTCCCAAGTAGCTGGGATTATAGGCACACGCCTGATCTGCCTGCCTCAGCCGCCCAAAGTGCTGGGATTACAGGCGTGAGCCATTGTGCCCAGTCCCAAACATTGTTTTAAATGGCTCTTCATCCACCAATTTTATGGATGCACTGTCTTCCATGTGTCCATTCTCCAGTGGATGGACATCTAGCGGTTTGCATTTTTTGCTACTGACGAAAATCTTGCGCATAGAGCTTTGTTCCCTGCCCCAAACTTGAACGATTTCCTTAGGACGTATAGGATTAATACATATGGGACAATACATTAATAAACTTTGCAATTATGGCCCTCAGGGAATCATGCCTTTCTGTGTCTATGAGTCTCTGGAAGCCTCAGTATCCAGCTCACTGAAATGCTCAGAGGACGTATTGTCTTCCCTTATTCTGGACTTAGCCAAGGCCTCACTTTGCCAAAGGGGCATTAGCAAACAGGATGTAAACAGAGTCCCGAGAAGTGTTTGTACATGGGACATGTCCTTCCTTGCCTGGGCTAGCTTGCTGGACAGTAAGAGAATGCCCAGGGAAAAAACTCCAAGTGCCCCCAGCTGAGCCCTGGCCACATGAATGAGGCCATCCAGCTCCAGCCAAACTGGCTCAGGGCAAAGGAATCACCCAGTGAACCTGCAGAATTGAGAGAAAGAATAAGTGTCCTTTTCAGAAAACCAGTACTTTTAGGGGGCGGTTTGTTACGCAGCAAAAACTGACTGAGACAATAACTAAAGCTGTCAATCGAAAAAGCTAAACTGCTTTCCAGATACAATTAGTATTGCCTAAAATGGTAAAAACTAGGCAACCAAAATCTCCAAAAATAAATGATAGCCCAATCATGAGATTAAGTCCTACGTAGCAAGTAGAAATCAAAATCCCAAAGGCTATTGCAGACAGAGACATCAAGAGGAAGAAGAAAGTAACTCGTGAATATGGATTAGATGTATGGGCACATTTGTGCCAATTAAAAACTAGCGGAGCTCTGTATGACAGGGAATTTTATTTTAAAAACAAATGTTAAAAAAAGGCAAATCAAGCCATTTATTTAGTAAACAGGGCCCCAAAATAGGCCCAGAATTTCAGTAAATGACAATTTCTATATATTTTTTTTGAGATGGAGTCTCACTCTATTGCCAGGCTGGAGTGCAGTGGCCAGATCTTGGCTCACTGTAACCTCCACCTCCTGAGTTCAAGCGATGCTCCTGCCTCAGCCTACTGAGCAGCTGGGACTACAGGTGAGCACCACCACGCCCAGCTAATTTTTGGTATTTTTAGTAGAGATGGGTTTCACCATGTTGGCCAGGATGGTCTCAATCTCTTGACCTCGTGATCTGCCTGCCTCAGTCTCCCAAAGTGCTTGGATTACAGGCATGAGCCACCACACCCGGCCAGACTCTTTCTATTTTTGAAAGTTTACTTTTTCTATGAAGGGCCACATCAAAAGGCAGAAGAAAGTAAGAAGAAAGTCTCTGTTGCATGTTCTTTTTTTTTTTTTTTTTTTTTTGTTATGTATTATTGCTCTGTCTCCCAGGCTGGAGTGCAGTGGCACAATCTTGGCCCACTGCAACTTCTGCCTCCTGGGTTCAGGCAATTCTCCTTGCCTCAGCGTCCCGAGTAGCTGGGATTACAGGCACCCATCACTACACCCAGCTAATTTTTGTATTTTTAGTAGAGATGGAGTTTTGCCACGTTGGCCAGGCTGGTCTTGAACTCCTGACCTCAGGTCATCTGCCCACCTTGGCCTCCCAAAGTGCTGGGATTACAGGTGTGAGCCACCCCGTCCGGCCCTGTTGCACAGTCTTTACAATGCTCTGCAAGCCAGATTTGGCCCACAAGCCATAGCATATGGATCTCAATTCTAAATTATTGTCAAAGCCAAAATCTTTGGGTGCCAAGAGTAGATGTGGTCCCAGGAGGGTAAGTAGAGGGAGGTCCAACTGGTCATAGGAGGACTCTCTCTCAAAGTTCCAGGAAATCAGATGTTTTGCTGTAACCTCTGTTAGTTGTTGACAAACTCTGGCCCACTAGCTAAACCTGGACCACCGCTTGTTTTTGTAAATAAAGTTTTACTGGCACACAACCACACCCATTCATTTACATATCATCCATGGCTGCTTTCTCAGGTCATTGGTGGAATTGAGTAGTTGTAACAGAAATCATCTGGCCACAGAGTCATACATGTTTACTCTCCAGACCTTTATGGTAAAAGAAAAATTGGCAATTTCCAGATTGGAATATCTGTCTTGTATTTGGATCCTGATTCTATTCTTATAGTCCTTGTGCAGCAACTTCAACTCTGGAAGCCTCAGTACCTGGCTCACTGGGATAATTTGAGGACACATTGTACTTCCTCAGTCTTGAGAGGTATATTATTTTTGCATTTTGGCATTTCTGAAACTGGAATGCATCTTGCAAGCAATGCCATCTTACATTGAGAATTAACAATGCTCTGAATCTATATTCCAGGAAAAAATAAAAATAAATTTAGAATTAACAGCACCTTTTTTTTCTGCCTACCTGTTCATAAAAATAAAGGGGCCTCTTAAAATGTCTTAGAGGTAACAAAATGTGATCAATGTGATACTGTGTGTAACGTACTGAAGGTGTTTGGGACCCACAGTGAACCCTGGGAATAGTTTAGCAACGGTTTGGGTTCTTTGTCTTGGATTCTGTGTTTTGTGCATCTCCGCATTCACCCAGCAGCTTGCATGGTGTCTGGCTGAATGGAAGGATCTAATGAAAAGCAACTTATAAGGTTTTGTTGTTGTTGTTGCTGCTGCTGCTGTTTTTGAGACTGAGTCTCGCTCTGTCACCAGGCTCAAGTGCAGTGGAGCAATCTTGGCTCACTGCAACCTCTGCCTCCCAGGATCAAGTGATTCTTCCACCTCAGCCTCCTGAGTAGCTGGGACTACAGGTGCCTGCCACCATGCCCGGCTATTTTTCGTATGTTCAGTAGAGATGGGGTTTCACCACGGTGGCCAGGCTGGTCTCAAACTCCTGCCTCAAGTGATCGGACTGCTTCGGCCTCCCAAAGTGCTGGGATTACAGGTATAAGCCACTGTGCCCAGCCACTTATAAGATTTTAAGACTCAAATAACTCCTTCTAAAGTGAAATGAGTCTCCTGTCACGGTGGGAGGCAGACATCATCCAACTTAGAGGACACAGCTGAAAAGCAATGTGAGAAACTAAGGAAAGCAACAAGCTCATAGGTTGGCATTTCTGACCCAGCTCCCTGGGAACTCACGTATCAAGGCTTTAAGTGCTAATAACACAGTATCTGATGAGAGAAGCATTGGAATCAGAATTTAAGCAGAGGAAGGAGGTACCAAGAGCAACTCAGAAGGGGTGTGCCCAAGTATGAAGGGGCCTTACCTCATCGCCATATCGCCGATAACTCACTTCATACAGCACGATGAGACCATTGGGTTCCTTTGGCTCCTGCCACATCAAGTGGACGATGTTGTTCTCAAGGATTTCGTGGGTCACAGGGCTGACGATGTCATCAGCCTTGGCTGTAAGGAGAGGAAGTGAGAGGCAGGGGTGTAACTCTTGGATCAGATCCCACTTCTGTCACCTACCCGTGGAGCAACCTTGGGATGGTGGTATCATTTTCCCACGTCCCATTTTCCTTGTTGGAGAATGGACATCTGAAACTCATCCCACGGGACTGTTAGGAAGACTAAATGGGTTACTTTCTGCATATAACTTTTATGCTAAAGTCACTGCAGACTCACAAGAAGTGGCAAAAACAGCGCAGAGAGTTCCCATGGACGTTTCACCCAGCTTCTGACAATGATAACACCTCACTTAAGTCTTGTACATTATTAAAGCAAGGAAACTTTAACATTATTAAATGTTAAAAGCTAGCATACTACTGTTAACTAAATTGCAGTCCTTATTGGTTTTCGTTTGTTTTTGAGATGGAGTCTCGCTTTGTCACCCAGGCTGGAGTGCAGTAGTGTAATCTCAGCTCCCTGAAACCTCTACCTGGGTTCGAGCGATTCTCCTGCCTCAGCCCCCTGTAGCTGGGACTACAGGTGTGTGCCATCATGTCTGGCTATTTTTTTTTCTTTTAGTAGAGACGGGGTTTCACCATGTTAGCCAGGCTGGTCTCGAACTCCTGACCTCAGGTGATCCACTTACTTCAACCTCTCAAAGTGCTGGGATTATAGGTGTGAGCCATCATGCCTGGCCCTTCCCATATACTTTAAATCATCTGTAGATTACTTATAATACCTAATACAATGCAAATTGTAAGTAAATAGTTGTTACACTGTATTTTTTCATTAAAAAAAATCTTTTATTTTCAATCTGAGGTTGGTTGTAAAATGTGTATTATTGTTTTATTGTTGCATTTTGTTTGTTTGTTTTTGAGGTGGAGTCTTGCTTTGTTGTCCAGGCTGTAGTGCAATGGTGCCATCTCGGCTCACTGTAACCTCCACCTCCTGGGTTCAAGCGATTCTCCTGCCTCAATCTCTTGAGTAGCTGGGACTACAGGCACCCACTACCACGCCCAGCTAATTTTTGTAATTTTATTAGAGACAGAGTTTCACCACATTGGTCAGGCTGGTCTTGAACTCCTGATCTTGTGATCTGACCACCTCTGCCTCCCAAAGTGCTGGGATTACAGGTGTGAGCCACCTTGCCCAGCCTACTGTTGCATTTTTAAAAATGTTCAATCTTTTATTGTTGTATTGTTTTTGTTTGGTTTTTAAATGTTCAGTTTGAGGCTGGTTGAACCCACAGATGCAGAACCGGCAGATACCGAGGGCCACCTGCATGTATACATGCACTCACCTTGCTGGCTGTTTCTCTCTTGAACCCTGGCTAGTACACTACTGACCCGTATTAAATTTCTTAATTTTACTATAGTTTTCTTATTGCTTTTGTGTATTTTCTAAAGTTTACGTGATGGTTATCTATGACTTTTGTAACTTAAAAATGTGACCTGGCGTGGTGGCTCACGTCTGTAATCCCAGCCCTTTGGGAGGCTGAGGTGGGCAGATCACTTGAGCCCAGGAGTTGGAGACCAGCCTGGGCAACATGGTGAAACCCTATCTCTACTGAAAATACAAAAATTAGCTGGGCGTGGTGGCACACACCTGTAGTCTCAGCTACTTGAGATGCTGAGGCAGGAGAATCGCTTGAACCAGAAAGGTGGAGGTTGCAGTGAACCAAGATCACGCCATTGCACTGCAGCCTGGACAACAGAGCAAGACTTCATGTCAAAAAAAAAAAAAAAGACCAGGTGTAGTGGCTCATGCTGGTAGTGCCTGCACTTTGGGAGGCCAAGGTGGGAGGATCACTTGAGCCCAGGAGTTCCAGACCAGCCTGGGCAATATGGTGAAACCTCATCTCTTCTAAAAATACAAAGAGCAGCCGGGCGTGGTGGCATACACCTGTAGTCCCAGCTACTCCGGAGGCTGAAGCAGGAGAATTGCTTGAATCAGGAGGCAGAGAGGTTGCAGTGAGCTGAGATTGCGCCACGGCACTCTAGCCTAGGCGACAGAGCAAGCCTCTGTCTCCCCAAAAAAAGAAGGCCAATAATCTATTCTTGGTCAGCCTGGATCTCCCGCCCCATGACACTCAGACCCCAGGGCAGCCCACCTTCAGGCATGGTCCTGGCGCTGACATAGGCTGCCACGCTGCACCGTTCCTCGGGGGCGTCTTGGTTGCAAGCCTGCAGCTCGATGCGATAGCCCGTGAAGTGTCGCAAGCCGGAGATGACCAGCGACTCCCTGTTTACCACCTTCTCGAAGGGCTTGGGCTCCTCTGGACTCATGGGCTCCATGGTCAAGGAAGTGTTGGGGAGAGCTGCCACCGTGGGCTCAGCCTCTGTCATGTTCCCAATGTCGTCAAGGGACCTGCGTTTCCGAGTCGGCCTAGAATGACAATATGCGTGATCACACCATCACCATCGTTTTTATTTATTTATTTTATTATACTTTCAGTTCTGGGGTACATGTGCAGATCGTGCAGGATTGTTACATAGATATACACATGCCATGGTGGTTTGTTGCATCCATCCCCCCTGTCACCTACGTTAGGTAATTCTCCTAATGGTATCCCTCCCCAATGCCCCCAACCCCTGCTATCCCTTCCCTAGCTCTCTCACCCCCCCAACAGGCCCCAGTGTGTGACGTTCCCCTCCCTGTGTCCATGTGTTCTCATTGTTCAACACCCACTTATGAGTGAGAACATGCGGTGTTTGGTTTTCTGTTCTTGTGTCAGTTTGCTGAGAATGATGGTTTCCAGTTTCATCCATGTCCCTGCAAAGGACATGAAC
>CAUYLG010029252.1:0-16108 GCA_963573385.1 Cacajao melanocephalus
GATAATACACAGAAATAATACACATACAAGAGAAAATGAAATGTTTGCTTAAAGTAAGCTAACAAATACATTAAGTGATACATGAACAGGAGGTTGGTCTGGTAGAAATGTGAAGAACATGCAAGATTGTTGCATAAGTACACACATGGCAGTGTGATTTGCTGCCTTTCTCCCCATCACCTATATCTAGCATTTCTCCCCATGCTATGTCTCCCTGACTCCCCCCCCCCCCCGGGGCCGGGCCGGGTTGCCCCCGCCCAACCCCCGGGGGGGGTGGGGGCCGCGGGGGGCGCCTGCGGGGGGGGGGGGGGGGGGGGGGCGGGATAGCATTCGGAGAAATACCTACTGTAGATGACGGGGGGATGGATGCAGCAAACCACCATGGCATGTGTATACCTATATGACAAATCTGTACATTCTGCACACATACCCCAGAACTTAAAAGTATAATAAAAAAAAAACAAAAAAACAGCAAAAAGAGAGAGAGAGAGAGAATAGACATTTTTAGGCCTCTGATATAAACAGCAAAGAGTTATACCAACGTACACACCCATCAACAGATACCAATGCTGTTTCATGGCACTGCCTCTATTTTCAAAGCATCCTTGAAAAAAGGCACATGAAGTTGACTTCCTAGAATGCCTGTACAATTTAATTGGATTTGCTTTTGTAAATTCTGCAGGGAAGGGAGGCCATGTGCATATGCCCTGGAATCCTATTAATGTAACTGTTATCAATGACTCCTAACAGCACATGGCCGCTCCTGATGCCATGTTTCTAACCAAATAATCCAAAAGGCTACGGTTTGTTCTGTAAAATCTATGAGCAAGTCTGCTGGAAGTGGAAAGAAAGGAAAGAGTTTCTGATGCAGGACCACCCGCTTATGATTCATTTTATTCAGGAACGACTTAGGAAATTCCCAAGAAAGTAAATTTCCCAAGAAAGTCAAGCAAAGGGGTTGCCTTGGAGTATATATGCATATGGATTGCTCTGTTCTGTAAAGAAGGGAGCAAAACATTTCTCAGTGCATAGGAAAACATACTAGTTAATATCAGTGTAAAACATATCACCCCCAAATTAACATATGGTAATTACATGAGATCCATTGATCCTAACTTCTTACTTACATTCTTCACTGTAAAATCTCTGATGGTCCATTCTGGAAGAACAATTTCTGATGTCATCGCCACAGTTATGTCCCCATAGTCGTGAGCCTGCTTGGAGGGCCAATACTCCTCACATTTGGTCTGCAACAAAATTGCATTTTTATAAAAATACTCAGATCATGCCATCTCCCATCACTAAAACCTCATAAGGGAGACTAGCTATTGAAAACTGGCATCAAAGATGGGATCAGACCTTCTAAGTTGGGTTTTGTTTGACCCTTAGAATTGTTTTATTTTATTTTTTAGAGACAGGGTCTCACTATGTTGCCCAGGCTGGAGTACACTGGCTATTTGCAGATGTGATTACAGCACACTACCACCTCCAGTTCCTGCACTCAAGCAATCCTCATGCCTCAGCCTCCCAAGTAGCTGGGTCTATGGACACACCATAACACCTAACAGAATGTTTTGTTGTTTTTTTTTTAATTTACAATTCTTGCCAACTCTTTTAAAATTCCTCATACAAATCTAGACTTATTTTCTCTTTAAAAATCAGATCTGCCTACATTAGGCCTGGGTTTCTGCATGAAAATTGATTAAGAGCAGAGCAGCAGCTGTCCCTTGACCTGGGACACAGTCCCCATCCAGCTCCCTTTGGCCCCTAGAGTAGCCACTCCACAACTGTTCACTGACCTCATCTTCTCCCATAACCCCAGGCAGCTGGAAGAAATGAGGGCTTTTTCCCAAGGCTTTCAGATATACATCGGTTGTAATACAAATACGCAGACCAATAAAGAGAATCAAATTAAATCATTCTGGGGTCTTTGATTTCTATAAAGTTTGGTGGGCAGATGTGAACAGAAATAAAAACCAGGAAACGCCTGCTCTCCAAGAATATGTGAATCCCCATTTGGCAAATGACTACACACTCACACACATACACACGCACTCACACACATACACACACACACACACACACACACACACTCAATATTCCAAGGTATGCTCTACTGCTGGTAGTTTTCAAAGCTAATTGATTATCTGACTCACCTGAGAAGTTTGAGTTGTTTGAGGAGTTGTGTCTGTTTGTCTGTCTGTCTGCTTGTTTGTTTGGAGACAGTCTCATTCTGTCATATAGGCTGGGATACAGTGACATGATCATGGCTCACTGCAGCCTCAACCTCTCAGGCTCAAGTGATCCTCCCACTTCAGCTTCCTGAGTAGCTGGGACTTCAGGGATGTGCCACCACACCCAGCAATTTTTTTTTGCATTTTTGTAGAGAGGATCTCACTATGTCGCCCAGGCTGCTCTTGAACTCCGGGCCTAAGGTGATCCTCCCACCTTGGCCTCCCAGAGTGCTGAGATTACAGGCCTGAGTCACTGCACCTGGCTTTGTTTTCTTTAAAAAGGGATGCCTGGGTTCTCTCCAGAGATTCTGACTCTGGCTGTGGGATCTGTATTTTTCCTAAGAAAGAACCCAGGATCTGGATACACACTGGCACGGAGTTGATTCCCAGCTCAGCCTCTTACCAGGTATATTTTTGTTGCTATCTTGTAGGCAAGTTCTTAAACTCTCCAAGCCTCAGTTATCCTATCTATGAAATCATAATGCCTCACAGGGCTGTTACAGGAAAGAAAGAACATATACAGAGCATCTAATGCAGAAAATACACTAGCTCCCTTCCCCATTCACCCAGGGTCAGTAATACCCACTTCAATCTTGACTTAAGATGAACAAGGGACCATTTAAATTCATCTTCATGTTCTCCATTATGTAATTATGTCATTTTTGTTTATCTAACAGATGGATTTATAAGAATGTTTCACGTATAAGGCCCTGGGCTCAACAGGATTATAAAGTTTATTTGCATTCTTTTTTTTTTTTTTGACAATAATTCGGGGTCTGTTCCCCAGGCTGGAGTGCAGTGGCATGATCTCGGCTCACTGCACCTCCGCCTCCCAGGTTCAAGCAATTCTCCTGCCTTAGCCTCCCTAGTAGCCAGGATCACAGGTGTGTGCCACCACACCCGGCTAGTTTTTGTATTTTTAGTAGAGATGGCATTTTGCCATGTTGGCCAGGCTGGTCCCAAACTCCTGACCCTCAGGTAATCTGCCCGCCATGGCTTCCCAAAATGCTGGGATTACAGATGTGAGCCACCACACCCAGCCTATTTGCATTCATTTAAAAAATGCTTTTATTTCTACTACAGCCTATTATCCTGATTCAAGAAGAGGGTAAGGAGCCCACCCTCTATCACAAGCAACATGAGGATGGGCGTCATCTTTTATTGCTCTGTTACCTCTTACTGTTCTGTTATCTTTCCCTCCTCCATATCCCCAGCCTCTAGCACAGGACCTGACACATACCAGGGGCTGGATAAACACCGGCTAGCTTACAGTGAAATAAAGAACATTAAAAGAAATGATGCCTGGGCTGAGCGCGGTGGCTCACCCCTGTAATCCCAGCACTTTGGGAGGCCGAGGCGGGTGGATCACCTGAGGTCAGGACTTTGAGACCAGCCTAGCCAACATGGTGAAACCCCCGTCTCTACTAAAAATTAAAAAAAAAAAAAAATAGCCAGGTGTGGTTGGTGGCGGATGCCTGTAATCCCAGCTACTCGGGAGGTGTTGCAGTGAGCCAAGATCATGACACTGCACTCCAGCCTGGGTAACAGTGAGACTCCATCTCAAAAAAAGAAAAGAAATGATGCCTGATGGGCTCCCACTATCACTGGGGACCACTCAAAGTGTGCACCCCGGAGTCGCAGCAGCAGGATCACCCAGAAACTCGCAGAAATGCAATTCCGAATTAGAAACTCTGAGGGTAGAACCCCCCTCCTGGTGATTCTGATGGAAGTTAAAGTTTGAGATCCACTGGCTGAAGGAGTCAACGCCTATTCCTTAAGCAATGAACCTACACTGAAAAACAACTCATGAGGCAACATTAAGTCCCATTCCTAACGCACAGTGTTTTTGAGCTTAGCATGTGTTTTTCAGTTCCCTTCACATCAATTTGTGGAAATACATAATTTTATTACTATAAAAAAATCTCTTTAATGGAAGCAGCAGAGGGATTTCAGGACATCATAGGAGAGAAGGGGCTGCTGAGGCTTATCCAGGGATAAGTCTGAGATTTTGCTTAAAGAAAGAGTTCCAGGCCCGGTGCGAGGGCTCACACCTATAATCCCAACACTCTGGGAGGCCAAGGAAGGAGGATCACTTGAGGTCAGGAGTTTGAGACCAACCTGGGCAAGACAGCGAGACCATGCCTCCAAAAAAAAATTAGCCAGGTGTCTGGTGCACACCTGTAGTCCCAGCTACTAGGAGGCTGAAGTGGGAGGGAGCCCAAGAATTCAAAGCTGTAGTGAGTCATGATTGCACCACTGCACTCCAGCCTGGCTGACAGAGGAGACCCTGTCTCGAAAAAAATAATAAAAAAAAAAAGCTGGGGTGGAGGCAGGGAGGTTCAGTGTTCAACCTCAGTTTGAAAATCACCGAGTTGATGAAAACCCTCATCTCACAGATGAAGAAGCTGGTTGCTTAGAGACACGATGAGCTTTCCCACGTTCACGGAGCGATTAAGGACAGAGCCACACCGTGAACAAGCATTTTGCACTAGGCCTGGGAGATTTTTCCCCAGCACTAACCCATTCCTGCTATTTATTAACTCCAGCAGCAATATTTGTCCACAAAAAAAGATAATGACGGGTGGGCACAGTGACTCACACCTATAATCCCAGCACTTTGGGAGGCTGAGGGAGGCGGATCATGAGGTCAGGAGTTTGAGACCAGCCTGGCCAACATGGTGAAAGCCTGTCTCAACTAAAAGTACAAAAAAATTAGCAGGGTATGGTGGTGCACGCCTGTAATCCCAGCTATTCAGGAGGCTGAGGCAGGAAAATCACTTGACCCTGGGAGGCAGAGGTTGCAGTGAGCCGAGATCACACCACTGGACTCCAGCCTGGGTGACAGAGTGAGACTCCAGCTCGGAAAAAAAAAAGATAATGACAAAATAGAATTTGCTTAAAGAATGTTTTTAAATGTTTCTCTTAAGGGAAAAAAAGACAGAAAACAAGTTTCTAAGAATAAAGTGCTAATGTTTGAGGGTTTTTTTTTTTTAAAGAAACAAGTTTTTAAGATACCCTTCCACCACAATAAAAGTAATTAATGTAATTTTAAATTTTAAAATCAAAAAAAGATACTTACTCTTCCCTGTTCAACACATTTGGTCAACATAATAATGGCATATACATTTTTCTCCCAAACCATACGCCAAAAATCTTTCAAAGTGTTTGGTAAAGGTCCTTGTGTGGCAATAAAATCTTTCTTGGAGTGGTAACCCTAAAAATGGGAAAGAATATAGTCAACCTCAAAGAAACAGAAAGAAAAGTGAAGTACTCTGAAGATTTCATTAAAACAGGCCAGTGCTGTGAGACCATCCTCCCACTTACAGGCATGTAGTTGGCATTGATGTAGTCATCCGTTGAATGGGTCTGAACCGAAAGTTTAACTCGGGAAATATCATCTGTGACACGAAAAGAAAAAAGTCCTCATTATAAGCAAATGTTTTAGTAAATTTGGACACAAAACAGAAAAAAAAGAAATTCAAAATGGCAACACTGGGATTTGTCTTTGAAGATGCACAGTGTGGCATTTCACATAGACGACCTTGTTTAATCCTCAGGATCACTCTATGTAACCATGGCACAGAGAAGTCACAAGATCGCCAGAGCAGAGCTAATGAGTGGCAGGGCCAGGATCTGAACCTGTGGCCTGACACCAGGGCCCAAGAGCTTAACCACACCAGACGCCTTCTCACATAAAATGAACCTGTTACTATTAGCATCCTCAGGTATCTACCATGAGCTAACATGAGGAAACATGCTAAACAATTTTATTTACTCCTCAAAACCACCCTACAAGCCTCTGCCCTGTTTCACAGATGAGGAAACTGAGGGTTATAGAGATTAAGTGACATCTCCAAATCCATATATCTGGTGAGGGGCAGTCAAAATTCAAATCTAGTGCCCTTCCACTAGGACGCAGTAGGTCCCTAGGTTAAGCTATCTACTCTGCCTCTATTCTCATATAAACAAGTCGATATAAAAAGAGAGTGCCAAGTTCAAGAAAAAATTGGAGGTATAAGACTGCTATGAGTGGGAGGATCTACAACACAGAATTATATGTTTTAGAAATATTATTATCATGTCAAAAGCATACACACAAACTTGCCCAACTCAAGAGATGAAATCATAACCTTAGAAGTGCAAGTGTCAGGCTGAGCCGGAAGCAGCACCACCTCAGTTTCCCTGTCTCTGATTGTATTGCCTCACCCTCCTCTGGAAAAAATAACATCACAGTGCTAAGTCCAGTACTAACTCAAGTCTCAGCCTAAAGGCTTCCCAATAAAAACAATACTCAAACACCCACTTCCCAGCTCCCACTCCAGATCTGAGAATCTCCACAGACATTCACAAGAAGAGGCTGATAATCCCGAGTTACTCTTAGAAGGGCAGTACTAAGGCAGGTCCCCCAGCCTAGTCTTAAAAGCATTTCCCTCAGAACATGGGCCAATATTTCTTGTCAAGTACAGAGGGATAAATGGAGAGAAAGAACCCAGGAACTAGAAAATGCTGAATTTAAAAAGAACTTAATGTTTTAGTCCAGGAATGAAAAACACAGCTTCAAATAAAGAAGACAATGTCCTGATGTAAAAATTATCTACAAAGTCTATCAATTTGAGCTACATCACAACATGGCTACAATCTACTTATACTCCTCTTTGTGCCCTAATCCCCACCCAAAAGAGAGATCACGATCAACTTTCCATAGAGAAGTATTTACATTTCATCTAATGCTTTGATGTAATAAATAATTCTCATTTCAAACTCAATTTACTATTATCCCTGTTGACTATGATGCAGACATTGTCAATTCTCAAAAACAGGAAACAAGCTAAATATAATTCATACTTAGCTGTGGAATTCACTCAGCCCATGTGTCTAGACACAGAAAGTGTGGCTCCCTGTCTGTCTCCCTCTGCTTGCTTTCATTCCAGAATTATAGAATTGAAATAAATAGCTGTGAGACAGAAGGGTGAAGAACACAGACTCTGGCCTTTTCCCTCAATGAGACAGACAGATCTAGTCCAAAGCCTAGTTTTCCTGTCACTATCTGTGCGACCTTGGAAAAATCACCTAACCACTCTGTGCCTCACTTTCCTCATCTGCAAAATGAATATTCTACTACCTACTTCATAGGCTGTTGTGAGGATTAAATTAAATATAATGCATCTAAATATAGTGCTTAGCACATAGTAGGTGACTAATGGATGATTGTGGAAGTAGGTGACTAATGAATGGTTATGGAAGTGGTTACTTAGATCACTGATTCCTTCCCCTCTCCAGTTAGAGATCTGATGGCCACTGACAAAAAAAGAGAAGATGCTACAGATAAAATAACTTACAGGGCAGAACATTATTATAGCGATTCTTTCCTCTATTCTCAGCCAGTTCTGCTGCATATTTAGGTTGACTAATTCCAACAAGCTTCAGATCCTGAAAACAAAATAAATGAGGTGTTCATTTATTTAGTCTTCAAATATTATTCATACTTAGCATAGCATATGACAGTGAAACCAGCCCAATAGTCCCATAGACAAGTTGCTTTTGATAAACATAGAAATTTACCCCTCTGCTATTAAAGCCTGAAACTTTTATTTGTTTTATCTGAGTTCCTTTCTTAGGAAAGGATCTTCAGGAAGTATCAAAGAACTGAAACTCAACAGATCACTGCACTCGATGCCTCCTTGCCCCTCCTTAGTTCCTGTTTTCTTACTACGCATTGTTACATTTCTTTCCTGCTATATAAACCCCTAGTTTTAGTCAGTCGGGGACATGGATTTGAGATTGAGCTCCCATCTCCTTGGCTGCGGCACCCAATTAAAGCTTTCTTCCCTGGCAATACTTGTTGCCTCAGTGGTTGGCTTTCTATAAGGCAAGGAGCAGAACCTAGACCAAACTGATGGTGTTCTGGTAACAACAGAACAAAGTGGAAATGTAGAGGTGATATACGTTAAATTGTACCCCAAAAAGATATGTTGGATATCTCACCCCTAGTACCTTATTTCTAAATAAGTACCTATGAGTGGGATCTTATTTAGAAATATGCTCTTTGCAGATGTAAACAAATTAAAATAAGGTCATACTAGAACAGAGTGGGCCCTGAATTCCATATGGCTGGTGTCCTTACAGGATGAAAAGAGACAAAGAGACACAGACACATGAGGGGAGACAGCCATGCGAACACAGAGGGAGACATGAGAGTGTTGCTGCCACAAAACCAAGGGACGTCTGGGGCTCCCAGAAGCTGCTGAGGTGAGAAAGGATGCTGCCAGAGGCTTAGGAGGGAGTGTGGTCCTGCCCACACCTTAATTTGAGATTTGTGATTCCAGCCTCCCAGTTTCTGGGGCTTTTTTATGGCAGCCTACAAAACTAATATAGAGGTCAGAATATGGGAAAAAGGACAACCCTTGCCTTCAAGCAGCTGCAACCTGGAGGATAGGTATACACAGAAAAAACTAATATTACAACAAGGCAGAATTAAAGAAATGCTGAATATTGTAACAAGCAACATGTTACAGGGGAAACAAGGAAGTCTGAGCACACAGAATTCAGGTCCTCCTAATGGGACCCCAGAAAGCCCATGGAGGAGGCAGCATGTACACTGTGCTGAGTGCTAGGCAGGATTTCAGGAAAGCAAAGGCAGAGATGCTGGACAGGGCAGCACAGGAGGACAAGCGTACATGGACACTCTGAGCAGGGCTAGTTCCTGGGCTGGCTGGAGCAGAGCTGCTGGGCTGGTTGGAGCAGAGCATGGGGCACTGAAAGGCAGACATTGGCCAAGAAGTCCTTCTGTAGGCCTTCACGTGAGCCTCACGAGCCACCCTGGGCCACACCATCATCAAGCCCCAGACCTCTACATGCCCATTTGGTTTCTTTCTAGCTCATATAGTTTCCTAAGTATCCTAGCTAATAGTTCCTTGACTTGAATTCCTAGTTTCTATAACAGTTTTCTAACTTTCAGGAAAAACATAAGCCAATTTGTAAGGAAAGTGGCTATGCTTGTCAGGAGTAGGCTGAGGTAAACATCCAAGACAGTATGACACAGCAGGTTTGGAGCGCAGGTGCACAACCCCATGTATTATGTAGCCATTTAATGTAACCTGTTTGTGTGAGCTCATACCAGACTTTGAGCCACTATTGTCTGTGAGTAATATAACTACACTGCTAACTCTGTAGGAGAGAGAATAAAGCCAAGTACCAATTGCCTACGGTCCCTCAAGTGTCCTTTCAGCTACCTGCCACCCATCTACCAACTCTCCTCAGACCCCAGCTTGGGTTGGAACCTGACACAGTTAAAAACACAGTATTTACAGACACATACTTCATATTCTTCCGCAAACCCACAGTTGGAGTCGGCTTGCTGCTTCTTGAAGTAGGCCTCAAAATTCTCCACTCTGATTAACTTAGATCTAAGAAAACAAAACTTATCAGGATTTTTTACATTCAATGAAATCCATATTCAAATAGAAAAGTACTAGTTATTAAAAAAAAAAAAGAGAGAGAGATTACTCACTTTTTAGGTCTTCATGATAGAAAGGAAAAGAAAAAAATAAGCAATTAGAAAGATTCATTCATTCATACTCTAGAGATGACAGTAAACATCTTCCCAAAACAACAAAACCCAGGGTATAATTTGGCAAGAGGAATATAAGAGTACTATTATTCACAAAACACTAAAATATGAATCAGGAAATCTGATTTCTAGACCCTACTAATTGGTTTTGTGATTTTAAGTAAGTTCTTCCCTCCCCTGGATCTTGATAACCTATTTGACTTTTTTAATCAAAAAGTATGTATTTATTGGTAGAAGAGTAGAACATGACAAGGAAGCTAGCTTCAGGAGACTAATGAAACATAGATTCCTTGCCGAAAACAGAGCTAGCGGCCGGGCATGGTCGCTCACACCTGTAATCCAAGCACTTTGGAGGCCAAGGCAGGTAGATCAGCTAAGGTGGGGAGTTTAAGACCAGCCTGACCAACATGGTGAAACCCCGTCTTTAAAAAAAAAAGAAAAGAAAAGAAAACAGAGCTAGCAAAAACTTCCAGATGATCATGCTTACAATGTGCCAATCAGGAAAAATGACAGCAAGTTCCATCAAAAATTCTTTACAGATAGTCACTGAACAGAGGGAGGATCTAAAATAAAGCTCATAATTTGAGAGACTTACTTAATTTGAGAAAAGGACACTTCATTATTCTTTGCATCTTTCCTGTTTTAAGAGAAAAGAGACCCATTAGATGAAAAAGATTCCTTGCTGTGCTTTTCCCTTACGTATCTGGAGTCGATGTCATCTATGAACTAAAGGTGTTACACCTTTTCCTCAGGCATCAGTTCATAGATGACACCAAATCCTGCCCCCTAATACTAAACTTAATGACCCAAGCTGCAAATGCCAATCACAAATCTGTGAACTTATTTTCTTTTGTACTATCTAAAAGAAGAAAAAAAATCATATCCAAGTCACTTTTAAGAATTTCCCTGCAAATATACAGCAGTGACATTACCTTATTGTAAAGAAAGATTCATTATTTCATACTTTGTTTCTGAGAAAGCTTTTCTATAAGTGAATGCAATAAACCAAAAACCATATCAGATCCGGAACTGGCAAGTTGGTGAGGCATCTGCACACTCCTGCGCTGTTGACTGAACTCTGCATTCGTGTTTAAGAAAACTTTCTGGAAGGTCATTTGGCAGTATGTATCAAAACCAAAAGCATGCAAACCCACTGACCCAGAACTTGCCCAGCTTGGAATTTAGCCTAAGGAAATACTTGTGAATGTGCCCAAAGATTTAGGCACAAGGATAAGTAACTGTGGCCAAGGGGAAAAAAAAATAAAAACATCTAGGAAATTGGTTAAATAGATCATGGTACTTCCATACAGTTGAATACTCTGTAGCCACTTAAAATGATGATGAAATGGGCTGGGCATGGTGGCTCATGCCTGTAATCCCAGCACTTTGGTAGGCCAAGGCGGGCAGATCACCTGAGGTCAGGAGTTTGAGACCAGCCTGGCCAACATGGTGAAACCCCGTCTCTACTAAAAATACAAAAAAATTAGCCAGGCGTGGTGTTGGGCACCTGTAATCCCAGCTATTTGGAAGGCTGAGGCAGGAGAATCGCTCAAACCCAGGAGGTAGAGGTTGCAGTGAGCAGAGACCGCACCATTACACTCCAGCCTGGGTAACAAGAATAATACTCTGTCTCAAAAAAAGAAAAAAAAATGATGATGAAATGAAGCTGCCACCAATGTCTGAACTGAATGAAGCAGGCTAGATACTAACATGTGTAACATGATTCCATGTGTGTGCACGCATTTGTGAGTTTGGTCACATCAAAATGTCAAGAGTAGTTTTGTGTGGGTTCTGTGATTGCAAATTTCCTATTTATTTTCGCTCTTCTTTTCTGTATTTTTCACCATAAGCATCTATTACTCTTATTTTTAACAAGAAACAATAAAGCTGTTTTATCCAGTCACTGATCCATCCATTTCCCCCCTAAAATCAAAACCTAATCTGGCCAGGTGCAGTGGCTCACGCCTATAACCCCAGCACTTCGGGAGTCTGAGGCGAGCAGATCACTCGAGGTCAGGAGTTTGAGACCAGCTTGGCCAACATGGTGAAACCTCATCTCTACTAAAAATATAAAAATTAACTGGGCATGGTAGTGATGCCTGTAATCCGCTACTCAAGAAGCTGAGGCAGGAGAATCGCTTGAACCCAGGAAGCAGAGATTACAGTGAGCCGAGATTGCACCACTGCATTTCAGCCAGGGGACAAAGCCAGACTCTATCTCAAAAGAAAAAAATATCAGAACCTAATCTAAAAGCTGGAGCATAAGCACTGCCTGTCACCTCAACAGGGCAGGGTGGCAGCACAATGAACCAGCCTGGGTCGCATGAGGACTCCTGGGGCAGAACGGAGATTCCCTGGTTGACAGCACCTGACAGCAAAGAAATCCCAACTAACACACACAGCCTTCAGACACGACGCAGTCAGACGAGAGGATGTGCCATGAAGTGCAAAGACCAGGTTCAAGTTCCGTTTCCACACTTCCTGACTCAGCTTCTTCATCCTTGGAAGGGACTTACTGGACCTGCCTCACAGAGCCTCATCCATGAGATAATTCATGGAAAGCACAGATGCAGGCACACAGTGAGCACTCACAAAAGGGCTGCTACTTTTACCATTTAACGACCTCACAGGGTAGTTGTACAGATAAGATAATAATAATAGGATAAAAGGTACAAGACACTGAGAAGTGCCTTATTTATTCAATCCTCCTCAGCTTCACAAGTTAGCCACAATGATTATCGTCCTATCATAGACGAGGACATTAAGGAAGCTTTGACCAGCTTCCTAAACAGCTGGTCAAAGACGGAGCTGGTGTTAAAACTGAGCTACCTCTAAAATGAAATCTCTCAACATCCTAGTACTATGAAACTGACTTATAAACAAGAACACATTATTTGACAGTAGCAGCCCACGCTGTGGCGTCTATCAATGGCCAGATGCATCAGCTGGGAACACATTAACATCACCCAGCTGGGAGCACAGAGGAAAGAGGATTGGCCAAATGCAGAACACTGTGGGTGAAGGGAACATAGCGTTCATCACATCATTCCTTCCAATGCTGTGAATGTTTGATATGTTCCTTAATAGAAAGCTTCCTTAAAGACCAGAGTATTATTATCAGCATAAGCAGTATCACCTCTTCTTTCTCCAGAAGATGAAACCTCCCACAGTCACAATAACCAGGGCACCAAAGATACAGCCAAAAACCGCTCCACAGATGACACCTGAGAAAAGTCCAAACGGGAGACACTTAAAGAGGTGTTCCTGCAGACCACACGATGTGCTAACAACCAGCCTGGGACCCTAACACCAGGGGGCTCAGGTGTGTATGTGGCATACACACATACACACACACATACACACACACACACACACACACACACACACACACACACACACACACAGAGTTAAATAGCTTTGGAGCTAACACTAGTCCGTGCATCCTGTCCCCAACCCATTACTACCTGGATGGTTCTGAGAAAGCTACTGTTCCTCTCCAGGTCGCAGTCTCTTCAACTGCACGTTTAGGGAACTGGGCTGGGTTTTCAGAGATGTCTCCTGCCACCTCTGACTTTTTGAGACCAGCACCCACATACGAGCAGAAGTACCTACAGCAGCATCCATGCTCGGGCGACAGGAAACCGATTTGTTTACCGGGGAAGGATGTGGGGACTACTCCCTAAACTTTGCTTCTGGGGCAGGGATTCTTTCCTGCATCCAACAACCACCAACTAGGAGAAAAATCAGACGAAGTAACAAGCCAGTCCATTCGCCTCTGGCTTAAAGGTAGGGGAAGCACCCCTCTTGGGTCCCTGAAGCTCCTATATCACTTAGGTTTATGTGATAAAGGGTAGAAGCACTTGACAAGGGTCCAAGACCAGAATTTCAGGCCTGCCTATAAAGCCACGGTGTAACCCTGGGCAAGTTACTTCCCCTCTCTGGGCCTTAACAGTCTTACTTCCACAAAGGGGGCAGAGCACAGTGGCTCACGCCTGTAATCCCTGAGCTCTAGAAGAAGGCGGAAGGAGGCTTGAGGCCAGCAGTTCAAGACCAGCCTGGGCAACATAGCAAGACCCCATCTCTACAAAATATTAGCCAGGCATGGTGGCACACACCTGTGGTCCCAGCTACCTGGGAGGCTGAGGCAGGAGGATCCCTTGAGCCCAGGAATTCAAGGTTACAGTGAGCTATGATCATGCCACTGTACTCTTGGGCAACAGAGCAAGACTCTATCTCAAAAATAAAATAAATAGGTTGGTGGCTCACTCCTATAATCCCAACACTTTGGGAGGCCAAAGCGGGTGGATCACCTGAGGTCAGGAGTTTGAGACCAGCCTGGCCAACATGGCAAAACCTCGTCTTTACTAAAAATACAAAAATTAGCCCAGTGTGTGGTGGCAGGTGCCTGTAATCCCAGCAACTTGGGAGGCTGAGGCAGGAGGATCCCTTGAACCCAGGAGGTGAAGACTGCAGTGAGCTGAGATGGCGCCACTACACTCCAGCCTGGGTGACAAAGCAAGGCTCTGTCTCAGAAAAATAAAATAAATCAATAAATAGAATTAAAATTATGACATAAAATAAACAGCACTGAACAAGACAATTTCTGTGGCTTCCTCCAATGCTAGTATTTAAGGATTCAATGCACTGCGTCAAGCTGTGTACATGGCATATAGGCACACAAGTGACCACACAGAGATAAAGGGACTGAATAACCTTTGCAGACTGGAAGGGCAACTGGCATTTAGAGAAGGGAGAGTGTGGGGTCCAGGATGTGGGGCCTGGCAGGGGAAAGCCCAGTAAGTGTGGTGACCCAGTGACATCTCAACTTCTGGGAGAGGAGAGCTGGGCACACCAACCCTCCTGAAGGTCTGAGGGAGGCATGTACGTAGCTGGCCTTCTGTGGACACTTGGAGCAAAACACCACAGAACCAGTGCCAGGACTGTTGTCCTCCCCCTACCTGGATCCTGGGGCAAGGAAACAGCCTCTGAATAGCGACTGAAGGACACATAGCTCTCGGCCCCGTCGATGAGACCATTGTTTTGAGGGTGAAAGGTAATGTTGGTGAAGCCAGCCACACAAGCCCTGTGGGATGACAAAGAGCAAAACGAAGTCCCTGAGACGTGTCTGACCACAGGTGCATAGAGCTTTAGGCTCACAAGGCTCAGCTCCCAAAGAGCAAGAATCAGAAGATGTTACCGGTAGGAGCCTAGAGGTTCCAGCTTCCCATTGTAATAGCCAAGCGTGGTTGACTCATTCCCAACATCAATTTCATATTTCAAAACTTCAGACAAGCTCTGGGAACGTCCCTTTTCTTCCGTTCTTATGAGGTATGTCACGTAAGTATCTGAGGCTCCCTTTTTGAAATCCTCATACGTGTACTTCAGGACATCTGCAGAAGGGTGACCAGCTAAGAAAGACACACAGAAGGAGAATCATAAGGAAGTGATGGCAGAGAGATTTCGTCTCCTGCATATCTACGTGGTGGTGATACTGGGTAATAGTGATGCCAGCAGCCATCTCTCAAGTATCTCTCTGTGCCAGGTTTGATTTACATTGAATTCTAAGCACTTCACCTACAGTAATTCATTTCATCCCCATGATTCCCATCACAGAAGCTTATAATCTCCACTTTACAGACAAGAAAACAAAGGTGCAAAAGGCTAACAGGACCGGGCCCAACGTCACACCGCCTATGAGCTGGAGTTGGGTTCCCAACCCAGGGCGTCGCACTCAGAGCCTGAGGTTTCATCTGATCACAGGCCAGCACTGGTCAGTCTGGCTGCTATGCAACATGGCCTTCCTCAATGGAATTTGTTGACAAGCATCACAGCAAAATAACTAAGAGCTAGAAACAGACCCGAAATTAAAAGACAGAAAGAGAGAAAGAGTTCAACCTCACTTTTTGAAATTTTGTCATAGGTTATGGCACCAGCAAATTTCTATCCTCCCAGATCCCTAAGCCCCTGACAGTGTGATTGGTCTCTACCCTCCTCGAGGAGATAAGGACAGCACCACAGGGGAGAGAGAGTGGGCGGAGAAAACACTGCATTATTCATGCACAAAGAATCCCCCAGACCAGCCACAGAGCCTCACGCCTGTAGTCTAGTCCCAGCACTTTGAGAGGCCAAGGTGGGAGGATCACTTGAGCCCAGGAGTTCAAGACCAGCCTGGGCAACATGGTGAGACTGTCAAAAGAAGGGGAGGGGAGGGGAGGGACGGGGAGAACAGAGGGGCGAACAGAGGGGAGAACAGAGGGGAGAACCGAGGGGAGAACGGAGGGGAGGGGAGTACGGAGGGGGGGGG
>CAUYLG010029253.1:0-18572 GCA_963573385.1 Cacajao melanocephalus
TGGGGAGAGACAGCATGGGGAGAAATGCCAGATATAGGTAATGGGGAGGAAGGCAGCAAATCACACTGCCATGTGTGTACCTATGCAACAATCTTGCATGTTCTTCACACGTACCCCAAAACCTAAAATGCAATTAAAAAACAAAGCTGCAGAATATCAAATAGCTGAGGCAAAGAGTGTAAGAAGTAGAAGGAAAGAGAAGTGTTAGGCAGAATATTAATAATGGCATGAAATGTAGTTCCTTTTTTGTGACTTCTATCAGCTTAGAACTGCTGAAAGTAAAAAAAGCAATATACCTCTGAAGTGACTTTGCAGATCGAGCTTCTTAATTCATTCTACTGCACCTAATTGCTTTCTCTAACACCGTGATAGGCCCCTACAGGAGTTCTAAATATTTTGTGTATCAGTAACAAGAAAATGTGCTATGTAGTTTATAGACATTAGTGTGGCTGCTTTCTTCTTCAATGTGTTTTGAAATTTGAACACGACAGAGTTTTCAGAGTAGTATTAGATCCCCAAGCAAGTCTCTTATAAGTGAGGTTTTCATTTTTCCCTTCCTGAAGCTTCCTTTTTTTTTTTATTACAAAGGTCAGCATTGAGGCTTTCGCAGTTAACTGATAATGACATCCAGCAACACAGAACACCTTGGTTATCTGCCCTTGACCATCTCCAGCAGAAACTCCTGATTGGCTTCAGCCTGGACAGTCTCATTATACCTCCCTGAACACATGCTGCCTATTTGTTTTTGAACTTTGGTTAAAGTTCTCCTTCCTATTTTGAATGTCGTGTCCCTCCCCTCCCTTCCTTCTATCCAGTTTACTCTCACACTTCAGGAGAAACACCACCTCCTCCATGGTGCCTTACTCACTGGCTCCCGCCCACATGCATCTCCTTTCCTGAACTCTTATTCCATGAGTGGCCTTGTGTCTTAGCACTTAATCTCCTATAAACCATGCTAATAAAATGGATGTGGTGCTCCTGGCTAAATGTATCAAGTCAGACTTGGCTGTACTTCCTTCTGGCCAGAGGAATGAAACGCCTTGTGGAAACAATTCGTCTTATAGAGTACAATTTTCTGTTATTTAACTCACAGCAGACTGGGATTCTAGAGGGCAGCAACTCTGGCTCATTGTTCCCTGCAGCCTCCTTGATATCCAGCATAGGCTGGATACTCATCTAGAAGCAGTCATTGAATTAATTTGGAATCTGAGAAACCTTGACATAGTCTAAACAGTATTAGTGCAATTGAATGAACAAGTAGAAAACAAGTGAAGTCACTGTGATCCACAGCGCAGTCAGGACTTATTCTGGAATAGGAGGTTTCATGGATGAATGACCATGGTGTTCACACAACATGGGTGTGTTGGTGGTAACCATGTCTCAGCTGGAGATGGCAAAGTAGGTACAGAGAGATGAAGCCTGGTCAGGGTAGAAACGTGGTTAATAGCTGCCTACTCACTTGGGTTGTCCCTTCACAAGAACTAGTGTTTAGGAAAGTCCTGAACAGGGATAATAAGTCTGTTTGTCTTGGATGCCAACACTAATTGATTTATGTTGACTGTCTGAAGCACTCTGTTGAAAAGAATTGAAAAATATCACGTGGGATCAGTGGAACAGAACACCATACTTAACCTGCAATGTGGCATTGGTGTGTCTATGTGCTGACCCTGACCCTGATGCTATGAAGTAATAGAAAGATCCAAGACAGGTTTCTGCCCACAGAGATTTACAGTCTGACTGGAGAAATAATATATTCATCATATAATTAGTGAACAAAATATGAGAGTGCTAGATTGTGGAACAGAGATAATATTATAGTGACATGTAAAATGTAAAATTTATGACAGAGTAATTAAATAAAAGCAAGGGGAGGAGTAGATGAATGTGGGCTGAAAAGGTCAGGAAAAATTTGTGTAGGGAAAGGCCTAAGCTGAGCCCTTCTCAGAGGATTGAGGTTTAGAGAGAGGTAGGGGAAGGGGAGAAACTGTGCTCTTTAACGAGTGAGGATGCTATTTGACGAAAGGGGTAAGAGAAATAACGATACTCCCACTGATGGACTGTATAAGGGAGCAATAGGAAAACATGCCAGTAGGAAGGGATATGATTTGACAAGAGATGGGGGAGAGGACTTAGCTTCTTTTAATAATGGGATGCGAACCCCATTGCCCTGGTGCTGCAGCTTTACCCAAGCAGGAGAGAAGGGTAGGAACAGAGTCCCTTGTCCTTTGCCCTTGCCGATGGTACTGTGCTGGCTCCATCGATGAAGAGGTAGAGCCATGAGGAAGGGCCTGGATCCCCAGAGAGAATGTGTGGTTGCACTTGTGCAGGTGGGTAAGCCCAAGGTAGAGCATTTCTCTGAGAGGGGCCTGGGCAGAAAAATCTACTAGAAGTGTGTAGGAGATGAGTAAACAAAAGAATGTTCCTTCTGCAGCCTGGAAGGATTTGAAGCCTCTTCAGAGAAGGACATCAGTAACTGGACACCTGGAGGGCTTCATACTCAACATTCAGGGCTTATCATGTATATACATAAATAATTGTATTTTTATTTTCACAGATGGGACACAATGCTGATGCCGATTAGGATAGATGATCTATGTTTTCATAGGGAAAGTCTGAGATGTAGAGAGTTTAAATGTTCTATCGACTACAGGATTATGTTTTAGAAAAGTCCTTAAATAGAGCCATTAGTTCATCACACAATAAAATATGCACTGAATCTTGTTTCTCCACTTTTCATCAACAGGCAGGGGTTTCCTTAGTAGTTAAAAGCCTGTTCTCTGAAGCCAGACCGCCTGGGTTTGAATCTTGTTTCTATCACTTCAAGATATCTAACCACTCCAGGCCTCAGTTCCTCATCTGTGGAATGTAGTGTCTACATCACAGGGTTGCTGTAAGGCTTAAAATGGAAAATGCTCAGAAAAGAACTTCACACAGAGTAAATACTAGAGTGTTAGCTATTATTTGTCACTGGAAAAGGTAAAGGAAGAAAAGAAAAGGCATGAATATGTTTTCATATTGCATCTTTGAAACTAACGCTTCCTGGATTGGAAATTAAGTCACTAAATAGTCTAAAAATTGTCTGCAACCTGAAGATCCTCTAATTGAACACATTGTGCTATTTATTTCCAAGATACGTGCAGAGTTCAGGGACAGAAAAGAGAAAGATTTTTTGATAACATTCACTGGTAAAGTCGGAACTCCCTCATAGCCGGAAAATAAATGGATAAAATGCTACATGTCTCAAAATTTGAAAATGTGGGTTTTTTGGGTTCCAATTTTTCACTTTCCAATGGATGATAAAGGCAATAGACCTGCTCCTAGCAAAAACTACCATGAGGAGCTAATTTTATTTTAAATGAATTTCCATAACAGTGTATGCTTCAGCAAAGTAGAAACAATATAGTTCACTGCTCAGTTCAATTACCCAATATGACAAAAGTCCTGTGTAGAAGACAGTCATTTGTCTACAAAAAGGGATCTTAAAATTCCATTATAAATTTGATAGAAAAAAAGAACAAATTTTTTTTTAAGACTTATATGAGGAAAAATTCTAGCTGGGCAGAATTTCCCTTTTGAAAAACAATTAAAGACAAATTGGAAAGGCTGCCATTTAAGGATAAATCATTAAGAGGCTTCCAAGATGATTACCATATTTCTTTTCTTTTTTTTTGTTTTTTTTTGAGATGGAGTTTCGCTTTTGTTGCCTAGGCTGGTGTACGATGGCTCTTTCTCTGTTCACTGTAGCCTCCGCCTCCCGGGTTGAAGCAATTCTTCTGCCTCAGCTTCCTGAGTAGCTAGGATTACAGGTGCCTGCCACCATGCCCAGCTAAGTTTTGTATATTTTGTAGAGATGGGGTTTCACCATATTGGCCAGGCTGGTCTTGAACCCCTGTCCTCTGGTGATCCACCCGCCTCGGCCTCCCAAAGTGCTGGGATTATAGGTGTGAACCACATGCCCGGCTGCCATATTTCTAAATTGATTCTCTGCCTCTAAATAGATGGATTTATGTTATGTAATATTTTAATACAACTTTTATTTAAATTATCCCTAGCAGGCTATATTTTAAAATAAAGTGAATTAGTATTTTGTATTTTAGCAATTCAATCATGTACAACTTGTTTTTTACCAATGTGATTTCTAGTTTTGTTGAGGAGCAACAGGAAAAGGAATCCCAAATAATTTAAGGGGCAAGCTCAAGGTATGATGCTGATTTACCATTTATCAAAATGAGTTGAAAAATGGGGTACCTTTGGGTCTTGTGCTAGACTTAGCTGAACTCCAGGACACTCACAAACAGAATTGCTGTCTAGTTGTTTATAACCATACTCAGCCTTTGCCAAGTTTTGGCCAGGCTAATGGAATCTTGTGGACACACAGGGTACCACATGTAGGAATCTCGAGCCCCTTTTTCTTTTGTGTAGACAGACACTCTTTCAAAGGTAGCTGCAGCACACAGCAGGACTGAGACAGCTTGGAGTCTTGCTTTGTTCCCAGCAGAGGGACTTTCCTTTGGTAATGCTCCCAAGCCAAGAGCTTAACTCCTTCGGCAGCTGGAAAGCTGGTAGTGTTTCTTCTTTTGTTTGCTTTTTTTTTCTTCTTTCATTCCCACCCTCTACCCTAAACATTTTCCTGAGGAAATTATGATCCTTCAGGTTGTTTTACAAAGTTAACCTCTCTGGAGACTCTGCAAAACATGCAAAAGGGATATCATTCTTTTTGTTTTAATTTTCACTTTAGAATTTAAAACTGCTGAACTGTAAAACCTTTTAGGGGAAAATTTAAATAACACTTATTTTATGTATATTTGCAAGCACAGGGTAATTTTTTAAGGAGAGAGGGGAAAAACTAATGAAAATGCAAGAGGGAATCACAAAGACAAACTAGAGTAAAAAGTTATTAAGTATACCACACTTAAGCAGCATGCCTGATCTCACATAAATGTGGTTTATATGTACACATTGGGTCAGATGATGTCATCTGACCTCAAAAGCTGCATAAAATAGAAGCCTGATGTACCCTATTTATCCAATCAGAAAGTACATATCTTTCCCACATTCTGTTGGGCAATGACATTGCATTGTATTTAAAAGAGACTTTAGGCCAGCAGGAAGTGGTTCACGCCTGTAATCCCAGCACTTCCTGAGGTTGAGGCGGATAGATCACCTGAGGTCAGGAGTTTGAGACCATCCTGGGTAACATGGTGAAACTCTGTCTTTACTAAAAATACAAAACTTAGCTGAGTGTGGGTGGCAGGTGCCTGTAATCCCAGCTACTTGGGAGGCTGAGGCACGAGAATCGCTTTAACCCAGGAGGCAGAGATTGCAGTGAGCCAAGATCGTGTCACTGCACTCCATCCTGGGTGACAGAGTGAGTGAGACTTTGTCTCAAAAAAAAAAAAAAAAAAAAAAAAGAGAGCGAGAGAGAAAGAGAACTTAGAGGACCAATGATTTTAGACAACTAATAAAGGATCAGTCACTCTGGTTGCTTTGCTAATCAGGTTTTCTTAGTCAAAATGGTCAAATATGTGCAAATGTGGCTTTGTATAATGCATCTTCCTTCCCTGGAAACGGTCATTATAAGAATGCTCAAGATCCTGCCACAGCTATCTAACCAGGGTCTATGTACAAAGCACAGAGTTTGGCTCTAAAAAGCATGGTGCATGCATGGCTTTGGTGACTTACACTGGGGTGTAGATCCAGTGGATGAAAGTAAGGATGGGCGATTTAAGCCATTGTGCCAACATGGCGTATGGAATGATTCTGAGAGAGTGTGATAGGGCCAATCCAAGGCAGAGCTCTAGCTGAGTGGCTGTGTTTGTCTTTAGAGCACCGTCTGCCTTCATGCTCTCTTCTGTATCATCTAGCTATCAACTTAACCCTGCATGTAATTAGCCTGTGATAATGGAGTCAGAGGATAAATGGCTTAAAAGGGTCTGGGCACAGTTTATTTCATCATAAAGGAGAACACTTGATGATGAGGAGAATCTTCCCCACTTTGTATGAGGAAGAAAAATCAACCAATTGGCAATCCAAAAATGTCTGACTGTGCACCTGCTAGGCGTGTGTCCCTGTGGGAGGTACCTCGGAATTATAAAAAAGTACAAGGTACAGCTCTGACCTCCTGGAACTTACAACTTAGGTGTGGACAAAAACACCCCAGTGAAGCCATAATACTTAGTACAGAGCCACATGAGAGAAACGTAAACTAACTAGTACAGCCCGTAAGTGCCAAAGGAGTGGTGACTAAATGATGGTTTCTCACAGCTGCTTAATGGGATGAGATCAAAATAGGGATCAACTGATTATCATTGCAGGAGGGAAAAAAAAGCAAAACCATAATTCAAATATTTCATGGACACCAGAGGAAAAAAACTATAAAGAACTATAGGGAGAGTAATAATTATTTATTTTGTCAATATTCATCTTTCAATAGGATTCTTTTTTTTTTTTTTTTAAATAGGAATGCTTTAACTTCCTTGACAGACTAAGCTTATATGGGCATTTGAACATGGAGGAAAAGAAGTGAGAGCCTTTGGAGTTAAAACATCAATATGAAATGTATTACAAAAAGAAGATTCTTTTATGAAAGGCTTCTAAAGTTGCCTTACATTTCTTAAATCAATCTGTAGCACATAATCAGTAAAACCGTGTCATTTCAACAGAAGATCATAAGTTAGAAACTCACCCTTATGCATCTGTATCCTATTATGGGCTGTAACTTAACACATGACTTTCAGAAGTTGTTAAAATTGAGTTCAGACTAACAAATCTTAACTGTTAAAAACAACAAGCACCACCACCAGAAACCTCTGGTGAGATGGGAGAGCAGTCAGTGAAGAGGTCCCAGATTTGATCTCACAGAATAGGTCTCTATCATATTTCATTTTGATCCGTTAAATCTTACTTATCTATGAGAAATAAATGTACTAGGACAGATATGGCCACTAAGTGATCAAAGAAGCTGCCTATTTTTTCCATTCTGGGGTTAAGACTTTTATACATTTGACATTAAATTCTATCAAATGTATATTTACTGACAAAAGAAAAAGAACCATCTCTTATGCCATTGATAGCTGAACTAAAATGTACATTTTTCCCTTAGTATAAATTCAAATAAAAATAGGTAGGTCCTATAATAAATAAAGTAAAATTAGCATTTGAATAGGCTTCAGTCTAACAGATACCCATAGTTTAGATGCCAAAATTAGCAGAGTTCAAATTACTGTAATTAAGAGGCACTCATTATTTTTAAATAAGCTAGCAAGCACGATAGGGTTTATTTTTGTTTGGCTGTTTTTTTGTGTTTTTAAACTGTTTTTTTTTTTCAGGGGTGGTGGAATGCAATGCAATATGTATAGGGATTTTACTGCACAAGAATCTTCAGCCTTTACATCCTACTCCATTCCTTTCAGGGAAATGTGAAAACTAAATTTATCATCAAATTTATTGATTTCACATAACTATACTAAAAAGCATGGGGTGGATAAAGTACTTGACTCCTGAGGATTCTTGCTTTCTCATGCTGCATGTAGTTAGATTCATGATTACTAAGACGCTCTTAATAGCCCCGTGGTCTGGTCCAGTTTTTCCAAAGGGTAAAAAAACGTACTCTTTGAAGTAAAGTATTCACCTATCTGATATAAATAAAACCTTTCATGCAGAAAAATGTTCTCCCAAATGGAAGAGTTAATGCACCTCAAATATGTGAGAAATTTGCTTCCAATTTTTCAATGCTCAGTAAAGGATCCATCTTACTTTTTCATTATAAAATTTGAGAAAAATATCAGTGAAATCTTACATGTCGTTTCATAAGTCAGTGCTAGAAGCCAACTCATTCTCATGCTACAGTGACAATTAAGATAGATTTTAAACAATCTTTTTGAGAAAGTTTGCCTTGATTTTGGCCTTCAGTCAGTGAAAGTGGTTTCTCTGACATTCGCAAATCTTGCGTCTTGCCTGAGTTGGCAAATGGTTTCTTGCTAAGAAAAAGCTGCAGTTCTTCCTAACTTAGGTATCAGGAAGTGTACCTCCAACTGATGTCAACATAAACTTTTCCCTAATGCAACATAAGGCCATAAACTTCCAGAACTAATTTAGGATCACTGTTAACTCCAGTGGCTCCCGATTGCCTGCATGTCAGCATGACTCAACCTGCCTCCTCAGTCTGTCTCTGCCTCCCCAGCACATGGTTCTTGTATTGCCCAATTTGTCTTTGAAAAAGGTGTTCTAGCTCATCAAAAATTATCTTCCTCTCTCTACATCCTTCTCACACTTCTGTTCAAATGTGATTATTTAATGGGCTCCCTATACGCTCCCAGAAGAGTTCCTTTTTCTCCCCTCTGTTTTCCTAACAGATACAAGTTGAGCATCCCAAATCCAAAAACCTGAAATCCAAAATGTTCCAAAATCCAGAACATTTAATTACTGACATGACTCCAAGGAAATGTTCATTGGAGCATTTTAGATTTCAGATTTTGAGATTTGGGATGCTAAGGTATATATAAGGCAAACATTCCAAAATTCAAAAATAATCTGAAATCTACAACACTTCTGGTCCCAAGCATTTCTGATAAGGCACACTCAACCTGTACTGCTATTACAACACTAATGACATGGTAACTAGCACTTCTGAGAGGCAACATCTTGTGGTGTTTCAAGGTGAGGAATTGGAAGACAGAATTTGATTCCAGGCTCTATCACATCCTAGCTGTGTGACCTTAGACAAGTCATTTTTTGTTTTTGTTTTGCTTTGCTTTTTGTTTTTTTGTTTTCTGAGATAGAGTCTCGCTCTGTCACCCAGGCTGGAGTGCAATGGCATGATCTTGGCTCACCACAACTGCCGCCTCCCAGGCTCAAGCAATTCTCCTGCCTCAGCCTCCCGAGTAGCTGGGATTACGGGTATGTACCACCATGCCCGGCTAATTTTGTATTTTTAGTAGAGATGGGGTTTCTCCATGTTGGTCAGGCTGGTTTTGAACTCCCAACCTCAGGTGATTGGGCAAGTCATTTCAACCTCTGTGTGCCTCAGTTCCCTCACCTCCTACAACGTAGTACCTACATTACTAGCTTACTGTGAAGAATAAATGTTTCTAGTACAGCACCTATCACATGATGAGGACTTGACATCTTAGCCTTACTATTAAATGGTTGAAGGAAAAGCCCAAAGATGGCAGATAAATGTTTTGTGCCCTTGTAATATGAAGAGTTAACACTCAGATTAGGATCTGAAAGCGTAACTGTCTTGAAGTCACATGGCGATTTATTTTGAGAAGGCGCACAAGGAATTGTCAAACAGTGGCAAACGAATAATAGGCTCACACACTTCTTCAAAAGAGTGGACAGCGGCTACTTTTAGGATAGCTCAGCTTTGGTTGTGATGCATGACACATGAAAAGAAATTAGATATTGCACAAAGTCAAGAATGGAAGGCAATATGAAGACAAGCCATACTTTGTATGCAGAGATTCTGCCTGGTAGTATGGAGACTTCCAGTGCTACTTGTTTTAAAATAGAGACATTTATGCAGGGAGAACAGTCCAGTGTCAGCCTAGGTGAACAAACTTCAAACTGGGAGTCCACCCTATTTAAAAACTCTTTCCATTATTTTTCATATAAAATGTGAAATAGGGAAAAGAAAAGAAAAGTGTTATGGAATCTATCTCCTTCCAGGAGAGAAAATTAAAAAAAAAAAAAAAACTCACAACTATTGCCAGATGAATGCCTTGTATAAAATAAAATGACAGGTTTAATGTACTGCAAAATGCCATTTGAAGAGCTTCCTTGTCTGAGAAAGCATTTGAATTTTATTTCTTTAAATGAACGTAACTATTCCCATGTGCATCTGTTTCAGACCAGAAAACTCTCTGGATGCTTTTTCTACCCAACTTGAGAGAAAATTCAGTTACTATTGCTTGTTTTTAAGCAAATCAAAAGCCAACTGAGGGCAATAAATGAATTGCATGATCATTTATACCCCCTGCATTATGTATGACCAAAGAGTGAAGAGAGAAAAAAACTGTGTTTGCACTCATGGAAGGGAAATGTAGAAAAAATTTAAGTGGGGTGTGTGTGTGTGTGTGTGTGCGCTCTTTTGTTCAACCGGGCTGGGTTTTAAAAATTATTGGATCAGCTTTCATCTTGTAGGAAAGTAAGGTAGCAATTTTTCTTAAGGAATTGGCAGTGATGTGCTCAAGTGCTCAGTTCTTTCCTTCTGGCAGAAAAAGCTTGGAGTGGGTTAGGGTGGGGGAGGAGCCAGGAGTGACTAGGAGGGGAGGGGACTGCTCAGAACCTGCCATTCAAGGCTGGTTGCAGCTTTTTACAGGCTGCCAATAGGAGTGTGGTGGCAGCAACTTATGGCTATGCCAAAGAAAATGGGTCCATTTGCCAAAGTCTGGCATGTGTATCACCTATAGCTTGCCAGGGCAATGGCATGGGCTCCAGACAGACTTTTGGTGTCCTGTCCCAGAAAGTAAGCAAGCCCATTCCCAGTTATTCCATGAGATTGGTAAGTGGTTGGATGTTTTAATGTTAGGAAAACTCCTGGTACAGAAGTGTGCCATTTGGCTTACTGTCAGTTAGTCATTTTTCAGATTAGAAAAGAAGGGAGAGAATCGGCAGTTTAATATTCACATCTTCTAAGCCATGGAAGCAGTTGCCGAGTAGCAGTCCATTCTAGGGTAAACAGGCAATGCTCTCTGGTCAAATTTAGGTTCTATGTTAATGAATGAAATATATAAAATAGGACACTTATTTGTTCTCCCGTGTAAAATAAGTCCTGCAACGTCCTGGATGACAGAACTTAATGCATTATTGTAATCCTTTTTCTAGTCTAATCCTTTTTCTTCTCTTCTAAACTGTAAACAAGTGCTGTAACTTAGTTCAGCTGGAAAGTGAGCCATACAATTTCAGATTTGAACTTACTAAGTTTTCAGTGAGCCAGTGACAAACTTCCCCCCTACTTTTTTTTAACTGCTTCCACTATTTAAACCCTCAGCATAAGACCCCTGGTCCTATACAATTTATCCAAAGCATGGGCAGCCCAAGAGCCCTTTTATCCCTCACTAGTGAATTCAGTTCTATTGTACAAGAGAGACATTCTTTCCTTCCCTTTTAGCTTAAAAAACATAACAAACCTGAATAGACTCCAGGCTAGAGTAGTGGAGAGAGTGATTTTTATTAGATCTAACATAACTATTGGCAAATGCTTAAAGACAATATTTAAAAAGAGAGAGAGAAAGAAAAGGCTTTCACTTTATGCCTTAAAGGACAGATTGGTTACAATTTAACATCTAAGAGGAAAAATTTATAGAATTAAATGGCCTAACATTCCTCTTTCTTCAGCATACACATGAGAAATCTAACCTGAGAGGACATCTGGAAAGGAGCATTATTTAGCAATCAGAAAGCAAAAATTCAAACCATTGATGTTTTGATGGAGGCAAACATAACTAGATTCACAAAGAGGAAAGCTGCAACCTATTGAAGTTAAAAAAAAATTCCATATGCATTTTACCTTTTGGGCAGTTCCATAGCAAAGTTCTATTTCAGAAGCCCTTTGTAATGTGAAACCCACTGTAGGTAAGATACAACATGAAGACAGTCTGTTTTGCAGCAGCATGAAATCAAATTGGTTCCAGAAACAAAGTTATATGACAAATGGCTTAATAGTATTGCTAGAATTGGAAATCTTGATTGAATTATTTTTAAATCATTAAAAAGATTTTGAAATAACTTTGCCATGCTGTATAAATTGGTGGAGGTGGGGTGGGTCCCCACAGGGAGTGTTGCTGAGGTTGGGAGGCATCTCATTTTATTGGCCTTTTAACTAAAGCATTATAATCGGTCATCAAAATTTAAAAGCTCAGTGCTGATTTATTGTTAATTCTGGTTTGCAACAAAGATTTTCAGACAAACACTATCTTTGAATTAATATAACTAATATGTGTTGTGGAGTATTAAGCAGGTTAACAAATATTGATGTATTTTAGTATTATTTCCAAGTTATTTTTAGGTTTAATCTCAGTACCACTCAGCTTTGCTTTACTTAAAAAGCATCAGAAAAAGTTCATTAAGTCTTAGGCAGGTCTTGGATTGTAGAATAGACTTTTAAATAGTTAGCATGATGTATCACTGACAAAATAACCCAGCGCCTAATGCCTGTAGGTGAAATGAAATTCTTCTGACTGAAGTCAGGAACAAGTTAAAATATCACTTAGAACACAGCATACGACTACAGAGATTTAGGAGAAATCGTACTTAAATAGGATGTGACTAGACATTTAGGACTATTTTCTAAAAAGTCAAAAAAACTTTTTCCCCTTCAGTACTTACAGTCTTTGAAGACTAGAGCCGGATCTCTGTGAGGCAAGACTTGGGCAATGATGTGTCTCAGAGATTCCAAGGTTCTGTCCATCTTGGGTCTGCCTGTGTGAGCCTCCTGTACAGAGTGTCCTCATGCCTGAATTCTTGCAGTCCTGGGCTGAATTTCTGCAGCTCATTGATGCACTGGATTACCAAAGAATCCCTTTTAACATCTGCCAATCAGACATTTCCCAGAATCTAAAGACCCCTCAGGGGGCCCTCTTCCCAGGCTCACTTATCTTTGTTGTATGCTGAGCTAATTAGCTCGAAAGGCTGGCTGACAGGCGGGTTCCCATTGCTTCCTTCTGTTAAACACACCCACCTACAGGCTAGCTGGGGAAGCTCGCTAAATTATGAAAACGGCTTTCTTCTCCAACTAGATTTTGTCTGAATGCTGTGCAGCTTTCTGACTAGGGTATTTCTTCTGGCCCTCCATCTTCAACTGTGCTGCCCCCAGGAACTGGAATCAAGAAGGTGATTTCTGCAGAAAATTTCCTGAATGACAAAGGAGCTTCCAGCTCAGAACTGCCAGCTATATGTTCACAGTATAATCTGTATAAATCTAACTAAATTTTTAGTATAATTCTTCTTTGGTAAACGAGTGCTATAAAGATTATGGGACTGGGTGCAGTTTTTCATGCCTGTAATTCCAGCAGTTTGGGAGGTTGAGGCTGGCAGATTGCTTGAGTTCAGGAGTTCGAGACCAGCCTGGGCAACGTGGCGAAATGTCATCTCTACAAAAAATACAAAAATTAGCTGGGTGTGATGGTGCAAGCTTGTGGTCTCAGTTACTTGGGAGGCTAAGGTGGAAGGATGGCTGGAGCCTGAAAGTTCGAGGCTGCAGTGAACCCAGATTGTGCCACTGCACTCCAGCCTGGGTGACAAAGGGAGACCCTGTCTCAATTTTTAAAAAATCTTTTAATAACTGTCTTTAAAAAGATATATGTATTTGCTTGCCCTGCTTCTTTCTTTTATTTTTCTTTTTAATGGAGTCTCATACTGCCATCCAGGCTGGAGTGCAGTGGTATGATCATAACTAACTGCAGCCTTGACTCAAGCAAGGGACTTGAGTCCTGGGCTCAGGCAATCTTCCCATCTCATCCCCCCAAGTAGTTGGGAAGCACATGCCAACACGCCTGGCTAATTTTTAAACTTTCTGTAGAGATGGGGTCTCACTATGTTGCCCAGGCTGGTCTTGAACTTTTGGGCTCAAGCAGTCATCCCGCCTTGGGCTCCCAAAGTACTGGATTACAGACATGAGCCACTACACCCTGCCCTGAAATTTTTAATAATTATTAAATGAAAGGAAGTGAATTACATCAGAATTAATTAAAGTCAACCTTGGGAGTGATTCACTTTGAAGGGTAAATAGGGAAACAAATGTTCCCAGGCAAGCCCTAAGACAGTCCGTCAGGTTTTACTTGCCCATGCCCAACAGAAGTGACTATAATTTGGGAGGGTTGTGGGCTGGGAGGAGAGGAGCAACAAACCTTGGCTTCCAGAAGAAAGGCTCCTGAATTCAAATACAAGGCATAATTTAGTCCCTGGTTATATCCTTTTTTTTTTTTGGATATAGAGTCTCACTTTGTCATGCAGGCTGGAGTGCAATGGCATGATCTGGGCTCACTACAGCCTTGACCTCTCAGTCTCAAACAATCATCCCACCTCAACTTTTCTAGTAGCTGGGACCACAGGCCCATGCCACCACATCTGGCTAATTTGTGTATTTTTAGTAGAGAGGGGGTTTCGCCATGTTGCCCAGGGGAGTCTCAAACTCCTGGCCTCAAATGGTCCACCGTCTTGGCCTCCCAAAGTGCTGGGATTATAGGCATGAGCCACCATGCCTGGACTTTAAAGATCTTAAGAAAACAGAAGTTCTTTTTCTACCTATTCAAGATCTATACTACCCATAACACTTTGTTAAACAATCTTTCCATAGGAGACATAAATATAAGTCACGGGATTCCTTTCCCATAATAAGGATTTATACCAGATATAAACTAACTAATTTTAGTGGCTGTAACCTATGTTACTTGTTGAAGGGGTGTTGAGGATTTTTAAACTTTTATTTAAAATATTTTTCCAGGGTAGCCACAGAGATTGCTTTCCAATGTTTCTTCCAATTTTCAGATTCCACAATCAGGTTGTATTTTATGATGAACTGAAAGTAGACCTTTAAAGACTATATAAAAGTGAAATACTTTCCATGTGATCAGCTTCTTCAGCTAGTTTGTAGAAGAGCAGGCTTTGTAAAAGGAAATAGATGGAACAGAACTAGAATAGTAATAATTCCTATTATACTGACTGTATTGGTTCGTTTTATTGCTGCTAATAAAGACATACCCAAGACTGGGTAATTTACAAAGGAAAGAGGTCTAATTAACTCACAATTCAGCATGGCAGGGGAGGCCTGAGGAAACTTACAATCATGGTGGAAGGGGAAGCAAACACATCCTTCTTACATGGCAGCAGGTAGGAGAAGTGCCAAGCAAAGGGGGAAAATCCCCTTTTAAAACCATCAGCTCTCATGAGAACTTACTCATCATCATGAGAACAGCGTGGGGGTAATCGCCCCCATGATTTAATTATCTCCCATCAGGTCCCTTACACCACATGTGGGGATCATGGGAACTCAATTCAAGATGAGATTTGGTTCCATGTGTGGTGGCTCACACCTGCAATTCCAGCACTTTGGGAGGCCAAAGCAGGTGGATCACCTGAGATCAGGAGTTCGAGACCAGCCTGGCCAACATAGTGAAACCCCATTTCTACTAAAAATAAAAAAAATTAGCTGGATGTGGTGGTGCATTCCTGTAATCCCAACTACTCGGGAGGCTGAGGCAGGAGGATCACTTGAACCTGGGAGTCAGAGGTTGCAGTGAGCCAAGATCATGCCACTGCACTCCAGCTGGGGAAACAGAGTGAGATTCTGTGTCAAAAAAAAAAAAGGATGGGATTTGGGTGGGAACACAGCCAAACCTTATCACTGACTATCACTTAGCAAATGCTCAGAGGGAGTATATGCCACACAGAACACAGACACAGGGTTGCCCCCGAATGCAGACATTTTAGATAAGAACTTGAAAGAAGTAGCACTTCATGTTAAGACACTTTCTTTAAATAGAGTTCCAAAGTGCACTTTACATGAGCTGTACCAAATAGGAAATTATCAATGTTCTTGCTGTCCAGGAGTTTATAATCTAAAACAAAAATTAGATGATTTATGGACAAAAAAGTATTATCCATTGATTGGACACAAAGTATAAAGTACTTTCAGTGTGATACTGAATTGGAAACCAAGATATTTAATATCACCACTAGAGAACCAAGAAAAATAATATGGACTTCTCAAAGAAGTAAGCCTGATAATATTAAAAAGAAAAAAATTAGAAATGTTTGGATTTCAGTCAATAAGTGGGCACTTCTATATGTTTAAATATAATTCCAGTAGTATTTAAAAATATTTTGGTTGCATTGTGGTGAAAGGAACACTGAATATGGGATCATTAAGACCTAGAGTTTCATGTTCGTTATCTATGTAACCTTGTAGAAGCCACTCATCTTTGGGCTTAGAGTTCTCCTCTATAAAATTAAGGGATTAAGTGGGATGCTCTCTTTCAGTTCTAACATATCTTTTTCTATGTCTATATTACAAACGAGCACAAATATTTTCACAGCTTTTTAGCCTTCTGTAAGTTCATATATTTGTTTCCTAAGGCTGAAATGGTCTTCAAACAAATCACTTCTCTTCCTACAATCTGATTGTTATCCATTCATCAGTATGAGAGACACAAATCAATATAAGGAATTCAAAGATGCTCACTGCTAATACTAATTACAATGAAAGGGAAGAATGTGTTAAGAAAACTAATCTGGCCGGGCATATTGGCTCATGCCTGTAATCCCAGCACTTTGGGAACTAGAGGAGGGTGGATCACCTGAGGTCAGGAGTTTGAGATCAGCCTGGCCAACATAGTGAAACCCCATCTCTACTAAAATACAAAAATTAGCTGGGCATGGTGGTGTGTGCCTGTAACTCCAGCTACTCAGGAGGCTGAGGCAGGAAAATCGCTTGAACTTGGGAGGCGGAGGTTGCAGTGAGCTGAGATCGTGCCACTGTACTCCAGCCTGGGCAACAAGAGTGAAACTCTGTCTAAATAATAATAATAATAATAATAATCATCATCATCATCATCTTCAATTTCCATAAGGTTTTTTCTTAAAAAAGCAAACTATAAGCATCTTACTGGAGAGCTCCAAAACAGCTTCGTGAAGAGAAGTTCGTATAAATATCATGATTTTTAATGAGTTATGTTTTGAAAAATGAAAAAGGAATTCTAAGAAAGGTGGATTATACAACATTCCAGTTAGATAACATAGTTTCTTCATTCCTATTAAGCTCAATCCTTCAGCAGTAGTTTTCTTAAACCTTTGCTTATGCATTCCCTTCTTAAATGCTCATAAAGACTTTTTACCTTAAAGTGCTATCGTTAAGACAGTCTAGAAAAACAACTATTTCTTACTATTCCTTATTTGATGTAAGAAGCATCTGATGGAGATGGAAGAGCCTGAGAAAACCCCGAACAGTGTGTCTATTTTAGTATAAATTCTAAAGTTCACATTAGATTCCACTGTAAACCTCAACCATCTGTCAGCATATACCAAAAACAAAAGTATTCAAGCAAGGATAGATAACTACGGTAAAAACCAAAATGATGTTTTTACAAATCCTGTCAGAGTGTACTAATCAGAGGATGAGAAATGACATACAGCTGACATATTCAGTGATCAAAACTTACCACCCAATGGTAAGAAGGCTCAGGGAAATAGCACATTTACCAAGCTTCCAGGGAGGACAGAGCTCTTCAACATGAGAAATCAAGGTGGTATATTTTGCATAATTTTATACATAATGCAATGGAAACAATAATTTTGCTGGTAAGAAAAAATCATTCCTGGCCAGGCATAGTGGCTCATGGCCTGTAATCCCAGCACTTTGAGAGGCTGAGGCTGGTGGATCACTAGAGGTCAGGAGTTCAAGACCAGCCTGGTCAACATAGTGAAACTCCATCTTTACTAAAAATACAAAAATTAGTTGCATGTGATACCACACACCTGTAATCCCAGCTGCTCAGGAGGCTGAGGGAGGAGAATCGCTTGAACCCCAGAGGCAGAGGTTGCAGTGAGCTGAGATCATGCCACTACACTCCTGTCTGGACAACAGAGTGAGACTCCATCTCAAAAAAAAGAAAAATTAATTCCTGTAATTCCAGTAACAGTTTTTTTGTTCGATAGCTCATTACAGTTATAAAAATGATAAGAAGGTGGGGCCACTTATTAAAATAACATCCAGAATGTTAGAAAATATAATGGATACATTGAAGAATCATCTTGAGTTAGAAACAAGAAGGAACTTCTTCCTTTTGCCATAAGGTACTCTGCTCTGGAGAAAGAAGCTAGGATTGGTGAAACAGGAGAGTGGGCCTGTTGGTGAGGCTGCAGGTGAGGTTAGTGAAACTCCAGGTCCTCAAGAGATATCAGTTCAAGGCATGAAGCCTTTTAAAGAATAGGCCTGCAGTAACTGAGCCTGAGCTGACTTATACTCGTCTCTAGTGAATCAGGTGACTGAGGGAGGGAGTGGACCCTGACTGAGATGTAGGAAGATTATCTTACCTAAAATAATTTCTTCACTTACTTTCTAATTGTTAAAAATTTACAATTTAAGATAAAATAGATCAAATGAAAAAGAACTGGAACCAGACCGTTAAATGCCTTAATATAGAGAACAAATTGTTTATTAAAATAACAGGAAATGAATGACAACAGCTTCTTTTAGATTCTAATGGGAAATTAGTGGAAGGAACAGAAAGGGTCTAAATGCAGAATTGGCAAAAGAGGGTCAAAGCTGTGTTCAGGAGTGTTTCTGAGGGTGTGTGGGAGAATGAAGAAGAAAGGCGGGGAAGAAGTTCCTGTAATTCCAGTAACAGTTTTGTTGTTAGATGGCTCATTACAGTTATAAAAATGATAAGAAAGGAGAGATCCAAGATGGCCGATTAACAACAGCTCAGATTGTAGCTCCCAGTGAAAGCACAGAGAGCGAGTGGACGCCGCACTTTCAGACGAATTTTTGTTGCCCACAGACTAGGAGATTCCCGGCGGAGGAGCCACACGGGTCGCCAGCGCGACTTTTTTGGCCGGCGCGGCTATTTTGC
>CAUYLG010029255.1:0-56114 GCA_963573385.1 Cacajao melanocephalus
TCCTGGCTGCCCGGCTGTATTTGCTCTTGTTACTGATTCATCAAATGTCCACTCACACAGGCAGCATGTTTATAGGCTGCTAGGCTAAAGAGGTGAAAAAGGTTGCCTCTGCCTGGGTGTGGTGGCTTATGCCTGTAATCCCAGCACTTTGGGAGGCCAAAGCGGGTGAATCACCCGAGGTTAGGAGTTCGAGACCAGCCTGACCAATTTGGTGAATCCCTGTATCTACTAAAAATTCTAAAAAATTAGCCAGGCATGGTGGCGTGTACCTGTAGTCCCAGCTACTCGATAGGCTGAGGCAGGAGAATTGCTTGAACTTGGGAGGTGGAGGTTGCAGTGAGCCTAGATCATGCCACTGCACTCCAGCCTAGGTGACAGAGGG
The DNA here is from genome assembly GCA_963573385.1 of Cacajao melanocephalus. Taxonomy (NCBI): domain Eukaryota; kingdom Metazoa; phylum Chordata; class Mammalia; order Primates; family Pitheciidae; genus Cacajao; species Cacajao melanocephalus. The sequence goes on from CAUYLG010029255.1 coordinate 383, forward strand.
AGACTCAGTCTCAAAAAAAAAAAAAGATTTCCTTATTGCCAGTGACTCCCTCTGATATTTCTTTGGGGCCAATATATTCTTTTAATTATTTGATTTCTCCTGACTTTCAAAGTCTCCCTTTCTTATAATTAGATGAATCTAACCTGAGGCCTCCATTGATGGGAAAGGGCTTTCAAAGGCAATATTCAGAGGATCTGCTTGACCAGAAAGATCAGCAGCAAGCACCCAGCTCTCGTACAAGGCCATATGTTTTTTAAGGAATAGGACTCCATTAACAGACGGTTGCTGGAGAGTTTTTTATTCTTTCCTCTTTCAGACTTAGAAGGATGTCTGAAGTGTTTATTATTAGTCTAAACTGAGAGCAAGTGAGTGTCCTTATCATTCAAAAACAAATACACCTGTCTGGCAGCAGGAACTCTGCTTGGCTTTATGAACCAGGAAAATCAACACTGTAGTCAGAGCCAGCCAGTAAATCCGAGGGGCCTGTAAAGTCATGTTGGAGAAGGGGTTCTTCGTGGAAGGATTCAAACTTCTATGGGCTTAAGAATTCCCAGTGGAAGATCAGGCTTGGTAGTCATTTTATCTGCACAGATTCTGTAGCCTGTTTGTGTATCTGATACTCTGATACTACTAAATGTGGAATATAAGAACTTCAGGCCAGGCGCGGTGGCTCATACCTGTAATCCCAGAACTTTGGGAGGCCGAGGCAGGTGGATCACCTGAGGTTGGGAGTTTGAGATCAGCCTGACCAACATGGAAAAACCCTCTACTAAAAATACAAAATTAGCTGGGCATAGTGGTGCATGCCTGTAATCCTAGCTACTTGGGAGGCTGAGGCAGGAGAATCGCTTGAACCCGGGAGGTGGAGGTCGCGGTGAGCTGGGATCACTCCATTGCACTCCAGCCTGGGCAACAAGAGAGAAACTCCATCTCAAAAAAAAAAAAAAGAACTTAAATGGGTGAGAGCACGCTGAAAAGTTAGTAGGGAAAAACCTAACAGTTAAAGGAAAACCAGTATTCTCTGACTGCATTCAGATTAGCACTTCTTTCTGATGTCTCCCTAATGCCTAGCTCTTGACTACTTTTCTTATGCTGAAAAAGGAACTAGTTCAGTTCTGAAACTTCGTTATGCCATCCTGATTTCTTTTTTCCATCTTTAAAAATTTAGGAGTAACTTTATATTTTTAAAATAAAATGAGTATCTTGATAGTCCCCAAATTCACAAGGCTGTATTGTAAGACTCTGTATTCATTCAGTTATTGACTAATCTTTGCGTGCCTTTGAGATTTAAGGCATTGCAGTGTTTGGACAAGATAAATGTGCCCTGTTGGAGCTTATGACCTAACAGGGAAATAAGATATACTCCATTTAGGCCCCCTCAACACACACCAGATCCACACACTCATTGTCCCCACAGTTTCATTATCAGTTTCAAAGACGTTTTCGTATTAGAGTCAGTCTCAGTCACCTACTGACCCTGACTCTCCCTCCTGTAATTTTAGTCCTTCCCAGATTGGTCCCAGAAGAGTATTTTTCTTGTGTATGTGACAGCTTTAGAGTCACCTGAACAAGTGGGTAGTGTCAACTCTTTTGCCTTAGCTGCTCGTGAATGGTTAGATGGTTCATCTATGTGGGAGAGATTCCTAGGTCTATTAGCAGGAGGATGAGTGGGATGAGAAGTATAATGTTTTGGAAGAAATAAAAGCATTTGAGTCATTTTAAGGAATTATCCAAAATAAAGGAATATTTAAAATATGGTTATTAGTATTAATGAATGTAATCAACCAAATTTAGAAGTCACATTTGTCACATTTTTAAACCCAGAGTAGGCTGCAAAAGAGTGTGAGTTTTGAAATTAGCAGAGTCTTGTTCAAATTCTGCTCTACTATTTTCTATCTATATAGACTTCGACCAATAACTTAAGCCTGTAAGCCTGTATTCTCACCTCTGCAAAATGGAGATAGCGATACCCACTTTTCAGAATGATATGAAGATAAGTGAGCCAATCTATACTAAAGTTCTTAGTCCTGTGCCCCAAATGCTGATTCTCTCCCTGTCTTTTCCTCTACTTTTCTTTGGAGAATTACGCCTGTATTTTATTTTAGTCTGTCCTTTTTTTCCCCTTGTTCTTGGCTTTTCTCATTGTTTTTGTTCTTATTTTTTCTGGCTGATCTTGTCTCTTTGGTTTCCCTCTTTTTCCTCTCTGTGGATGTTTGTTTTGCCTGTGTTTATTTTTCCATCATGAACTTTCCTTGAGTTCCCTTCTCATTTGCCTTTTTGCAGGCGTCTTTTGTTTTACCTGGGGCTCTAAGCCCTTTGCACATTGATGTCAACACTGATTGCTGATTTTGGACTTTGTTGGAGAAAGGGGGTGGAAGGTGTGGGAAGACAGCTCTTAAGGGGCCTAGAGAAAGGATATTGGGAAGTTGAAGTGGTTAGTTGCTTGGCTATACATATTTTGCAGACATACATTTCAGTTCCTGGCCAGAAGTCTGACGGTTTTTCCCACAGGTCCTCAGGGTTTTTGAATCCACCCCGATTTCACTTTCCTTCCCCCGTCCCTGTTTCACTGCCAGTTTTAATGGAACTCAGTTTTCCCCTCCCCAACTTCCTGTTGCTTTGCTTTCTCTGAAACATGTTTTACCTATTACTGGTCTTCTTTACCGTTTCACTTATGTGGAACACCCACTTGGAAGGGGGGTTGTTTCTTAAGAGCAGGAGGTCATTACTGATAATGGCAGTAATAGTTGCCTATGATGCACCAGTGCTCACACAAAGCCAAAAACAGGACAGCAGGAACTCATAAGCCTGATTAATTGGGACAGATTCTGAATGTAGCCCAGAGAATCCAAAGGATAGAAACAAACTAAGCGAGTGGTGGATGTTGTCAGGAGGGAGATGCCAGGGAGTGTATCTTGCATTTTAATTTCCACAAACATTTACTCATCTTCTATCCTGGGCCAAGCAATGAGCTAACTCTGGGTATAACTTGATGAACAATATAAGAAAAGCTCTGCCTTTAATCACTTTTAATGATTCCAATTGTGCTCTAAACAGAATCTCCCTGCAATTCGTATCTATGATTTTAAATTTGGGACTACCTTTCTGTCTTGGGAGACATCATGGAAGGAAATCTGAGACTTGAGTGGCAACAATGGATCTTGTGGTGCTTGTGGGCAATGGTTAGTGGCACATCACAATTATCTGTCACATGTCCCTAATATTTTTATCAAGAAAAATTCAAGCAAAAGTAGTGATAATGCCAGAATAAGTGCTTACCATCCATGACTCAGCTTCAACAATTACTAATATTTTGTCAATCTTGCTATTTTTCTCCTCGCCTCCAGTATTTTCTTGGACTATTTTAGTGAAAATTCCAGACACCATGTCATTTCCTCTTTATTTCAGCATGCTTCTCAAGTAGGGAAGAACTTTTTTTTTTTAAACATAACTACCATGCCATTATTACATGTAACAAAATCAATAGTAAATTTTTTTCTTTTTTTTTTGACAGAGTCTTGCTCTTGTCTTTCAGGCTGGAGTGCAGTGACGTGATCTTGACTCACTGTAACCTCTGCCTCCTGGGTTCAAGCAATTCTCCTGCCTCAGCTTCCTTAGTAGCTGGGATTACAGGAGCGTGCCACCACTCTCAGCTAATTTTTGTATTTTTGGTAGAGATGGGGTTCCACCATGTTGGCCAGGCTGGTCTCGAACTCTTGGCCTCAGGTCATCCACTTACCTCAGCCTCCCAAAGTACTGGGATTACAGATGTGAGGTACTGCATCCAGCCTATAGTAATTTTGTGATGTCATCTAGTACTCAGTCCACATGAACAGTTCCCCAGTTATCTCAAAGATGCCTTATTTTTTATTTTGATTTTTAAATTTATCTTTATTTTTTTATCTTCTGGAGATGGAGTCTTGCTCTGTTGCCCAGGCTGAAGTGCAGTGGTGCAATCTCAGCTCACTGCAATCTCTGCCTCCTGGGTTCAAGCAATTCTCCTGCCTCAACCTCCCAAGAAGCTGGGACTACAGGTGCATATCCCCATGCCTGGCTAATTTTTGTATTTTTAGTAGAGACAGGGTTTTGTCATGTTGCCCAGGCTGGTCTCGAGCTCCTGAGCTCAGGCAATCCACCTGCGTTAGCCTCCCAAAGTGCTAGGATTGCAGGTGTGAGTCACCGTGGCTGGCCTCAAAGATGCCTTTTTATAGTTGGTCTGTGTGGATTGGGATCAAAGCAAAGCACATATATTACTATTGGTCATTCTGCCTTTTAATATCTTGTTTTGTAATTATAATACCCCCTCCATTGTTTCTTCCACACCATTGATTTCTGCAGAAATTTGGTGTAGTGGGTATGCTGCCCAGATCCCTTCTTTATGACCAGAGCATTCATGATATAGCTGTCAGGAGTGTGGGCGGCTGAAGGCCCACAGCATGCATCTGGTTGTTTTTGGGGTAAAAATGCCTGGCTTTCTTACCCGAATTTGGGAGAACTCTGAAGGACCATTCCAGCTCGAGAGCTCACTGTGAGATTGCCTGAGACCTGTGTTGTGACTGCACCAGTTCAATTTCTTCCTCTTCTCAACCCTATTTTCCTCACTCCCTTTTAGGTATGTTCTTGAGGCTACTCCCATTAATATTTCTGAACACAGTCTCCTTGTCAAGGTCTATTTTCTAGGAAACCTGACCTAAACAGTTAATACCACGAGTGATTCTAGCAAGCTGAATCTAACATGGGATGTTGGAGCCAAATCACCTGCTTGCCAGCTGGCAATACAAAACATCATTAGTGGTAGTTGGTGGAGTACCCATAGCTCTGGTGTGGTGTAGAGGTGCAATTTAAAAAAATCACTGGTGGTGAACTAGAATGGGACACCATGGAAGGGAAAGAACTGCCAAGGGTGGTATCACAGACATTTGATAGGTTGGAGGGAAGTAGCAAGCATAAAGACTGTGGGAGCTTGGACGGCTGTTGGTAGAGACTACTGATACATTGGACAAAGACAGTGAAAGCATGAGAGTGATTAATCATCAGAGGGCTTCCTCAGCAGCCTATAAAGGAATTTGTTTCTCTTGTAGCCAGAGGGAAGAAGCAGCAGATGATCAGATCTGGGACTTTATAAGGGTAACATAGCTCTAGAGAAGATTGAATTTTTAAGTCTGGCAAATGTGCTATGCCAAGGTCAAGCCCCAGTTGGAAAGAAGTGAGGTCCTAAGACTGGGGCAGGAACATCTGGATCAATGCATTTGAAAACATTGAATCACCAAATTTCCCTGAACCCTCTGGGCTTGTAGAAATGATTAACTTTTCTCTGTAAAGCTAACTCTCCTCTTGCTTGAAAAAGATGCAGAGATCTCTGCCTTATAACACAACACATAGTATAATCTGAAGGGACTTGAATCAACTAGCAATTCTTCAGAACATCGTACTGGCACACTATTTAATGACAATGAACAGTAAGTCCTTAGAGACTGATATAGATTGGCTGTGTCCCCACCCAAATCTCATCTTGAATTATAGTTCCCAAAATCCCCATATGTCATGGGAGGGATCTGGTGGAAGTGAATGTAATTGGGGCAGTTACTCTTATGCTGTTCTCATGACAGTGAATGAGTTCTCATGAGATCTGATGGTTTTATAAGGGGCTTTTGCCCCTTTTGCTCAGCACTTCTCCTTGTTGTCACCATGTGAAGAAGGACGTGTTTGCTTCCCCTTCTGCCACGATTATAAGTTGCTTGAAGCCTCTCTAGTCATGCTGAACTGAGAGCCAATTAAACTTTTTTTTTTATAAATTATCGAGTCTCGGGATGTCTTTATTAGCAGCATGAGAACAGACTAATATAGTAAATTGGTACTGGGCAGTGGGATGCTGCTGTAAAGATACAAAAAAAATGTGGAAGCGACTTTAGAACTGGGTAACAGGCAGAGATTGAAGCAGTTTGGAGGGCTCAGAAGAAGACAGCAAAATGTGAGAAAGTTTGGAACTTCCTAGAGAATTGGAGGTCTCAGAAGAAGGCAGGAAGATATGGGAAAGTTTGGAACTTCTTAGAGACTTGTGAATGGCTTCACCAAAATGCTGATAGTGATATGGACAATGAAGTCCAGGCTGAGGTGGTCTCAGATGGAAATGAGAACCTTTTTGGGAACTGGCATAAAGGTCACTCTTGCAATGCAAAGAGACTAGTGATATTTTGCTCCTGTTCCAGAGATCTGTGGAACTTTGAACTTGACAGAGATGATTTAAGGTATCTGGCAGAAGACATTTCTAAATGTCAAAGGGTTCAAGAGGAAGCAGAGCATTAAAAGTTTGAAAAATCTGCAGCCTGATGATGCAATAGGAAAGAAAAACCCATGTTTTTGGAGAGAAATTCAATCTGGCTGCAGAAATATGCATAATCAATGAGGAGCCAAATGTTAATCACCAAAACAATCGGCAAATATCTCTCTGGGGCATGTCAGAGACCTTCACAGCAGCCTCTCCCATCACAGGCCTGGAGGTCTAGGAGGGAAAAATGGTCTGTGGGCTGGCCCAGGGCCTCCCTGCTCTATGCAACCTCAAGACATGTGCCCTGTGACCTAACTGCTTCAGCTCCAGCTGTGGCTATTAGGGACCAAAGTATAGCTCAGGCTACATATACAGCTCAGGCCATTGCCTCAGAGGGTGAAAGACATGAGCCTTGGAGGCTTATATGTGGTGTTGAACCTGTGGGTGCACAGAAGTCAAGAACTGAGGTTTGGGAACCTCTGTCTAGATTTCAGAGGATGTATAGAAATGCCTGGATGTCCTGGTAGAAGTTTGCTGCAGGGGAAAAACCCTGATGGAAAACTTCTGTTGGGGCAGTGTGGAAAGGAAATGTGAGGTTAAAGGCCCTAAACAGAGTCTCCACTGGGGCACTGCCTGGTGGAGTTATGAGAAAAGGGCCACCATCCTGCCTGGTGGAGCTATGAGAAAAGGGCCACCCCAGAATGGTAGATCCACCGACAGCTTGCACTGTGTTCCTGGAAAAGCCACAGACACTCAACACCAGCCTGTGAAAGCAGCTGGGAGGGGTTAGGGGGAAGCTGTTCCCTGAAAAGCCACAGGGACGGAGCTTCCCAATGCTGTGGGAGTCTACCTCTTGCATCAGCATGCCCTGGATGTGAGACATGGAGTCAAAAGAGATTATTTTGGAACTTTAACATTTAATGACTGCCCTATTAGATTTCAGACTTGCATGGGGGCTGTTGCACCTTTGTTGTGACCAATTTCCCCCATTTGGAATGGGTGTATTTACTCAATACCTGTACCTCCATTTTATCTAGGAAGTAACTAACTTGCTTTTGCTTTTATAGGTGCATAGGTGGAAAGGACTAGCCTTGTCTCAGATAAGACTATGGACTTGGACTTTTGGGTTAATGCCATAATGAGTTGAGGCTTTGGGGAACTGTTGAGAAGGGCATAATTGTGTTTTGAAATGTGAGGACATTCAACTTGGGAAGGGCCAGGGGCAGAATGATATGGTTTGGTTGTGTCCCCACCCAAATCTCATCTTGAATAATAGTTCCCATAATCCCTATGTGTCATGGGAAGGACCTGGTGGGAGGTAATTTAGTCATGGGGGCGGTTATCCCCAGTTGCTGTTCTCATGCCAGAGAATGAGTTCTCACAAGATCTGATGGTTGTATAAGTGGCTTTTCCCCCTTTTGTTCAGCACTTCTCCTTGCTGCCATCAAGTGAAGAAGGATGTGTTTGCTTCCCCTTCTGCCATGATTGTAAGTTTCCTGAGGCCTCCCCACCCATACTGAACTGTGAGTCAATTAAACCTGTTTCCTTTATAAATTGCCCAGTCTCAGGTATGTTTTAATTAGCAGCATAAGAACAGACTAATACAGAGACCTTGTTAAAGACATCTGCACCCCAGAAGGTGGGAGATAATTCCTATAAACATTCAAGGGTCCACCACATCTGTGAAATTTTAAGGATCTCAGTAGTCTGGGCACGCCAGGACATTTTCTCCAAAGTAAAGGACAAATTATAGTATCTTCCACCTCCTGCTACTAAAAAGGAAGCACAACACTTGATAAGTCACTTTGGGTTCTTAGGGACAGTATATTCTACACTTAGGAATACTGCTTTGATCATTTGCTAAATGCCATGGAATATTTCCAGATTTGATAGGGTCCTAGAGAAGGAAAGGGATCTGTAGCAGGTCCAGGCTGTGGCAAAAGCAGCCCTGCCACTTGGGCCATGTGATCTGCAGATTGTGGTACTGAAAGTATCTACAGTGGGTAAAGGTGTGTATGACAAGCTCCGGTAGAAAAATCACACATAGATGCCCAGGGTTCTGGTTCAAGGTCATGCGCTTTGCAGGAGAGAAATACACACCAATCACAAACACAGCTCCCTTAAGCTACTGGTCCCTGCTACTGCTGGAGTATCTAATGACCTTTTGGTCAGAGCTGGATTTTGTCAGAACCACCAAGTCATAAGATTTTGTGAGCCCATAAGGAATTCATTGTAAATTGGAAGTAGTGCATCTGGGATGGGACATGCATGGGTAAGGGGGCACAGATAAGCTGCAAGAGCAGGTAGCCAGACTCTGTGCCCGGTCCTATTTTTTAATTGGTAAGTATAAGCAAGGTCATCATGAGAGTACAATGGCCTGGCTTCTGGCCTGTGTGTAGGATATCTTGGAATGGCTAGAGCACCCTGTGGGATTGGCCAAGTTCTCCATTGCAACTGTGTTGCAGTTTAACTTCTCCCTTTGTCCAATCCTGTGTGCCTCTTTTTCTTATAGGTATATTCCCTGAGATCACTTTCCAATAAATCTCCTGCATGTGGCTCTTTGTCTCAGAGTCTGTTTGTTAGAGAACTCCACCTAAGACATTAGGTCATTCATCCCATAGAATGTCTGGATTTGGCTGATGTTTCCTTGTAGTGTGGTTTTGAAGTTACTTGTTTTTCTATCCCTTTGTTTCCTGTAAAGATGTGGTTGTAGCCAGAGCCTTCAAGTAGATTCAGGTGATAAAGTGTGAATACGTCACATTTCAAGGCATAAAATGTCCAGATGTCTTACTTTTGGTAATGCTAATATTGATTGGTAGGTTCAGGTATTGTCAGCCTGATCCCTCCAATATAAGTTATTTTATAGCCTTATTTTTTTTCATTTTCCCTTATTCTTTTAATTTTTCATTTCTGTTTCCTCCTCTCCTCTTTTCACCCCCTCCTTCTGCATGTCTCAGATTTCCCAGGGGAACCATGTTTGTTGGTATGGAATAACTCAGGGCTCTTATGATTGTAGGTAACTTGACCTCTTGAAAAAGAAGAAGAACAGCTGACCAGAGAGAAAGAAAATGGTTAGTTTTTATGTTCAAATCATTGAATATCTTACTCTAACTCTGTAAAAATGAGTTTTTGTTTGATCTTGGAGTGAATGAGAAGGGTGAGTTTGTACTGGATATGGATGACCATTTCATACTCTATCATCACAAAACATCCTTTCCCTTCCTGCCCTCTGCCTTCTCAAGGAATCATTATTGGCATGATCCACTGCTCATATTTTATTGAAGTGTGATGGTACTTGCTGAAATGATCAATTATTCTGGTATGTCAAATGAAAGGAAAGGGGAAAGGTCTGGTGTCCTCGTTTTAGGATCTCTGTTCCCTTGTATAATAATGCATAGCTGGCATCTGAAGATAATGCTTCTATCTTTATTATCTCATCAAAAGAATAACTGCAGGGAAGGGAATTCATAATCAGTGAAGGTGAAAACACTTTGGCAAGCCATGGTGGCAGCTTTTTGGTAGGCATGGCTTTGAGTGTTGTGACTACCAATGAACTTGATGGTCTCCAGCTTACTTCATTTACACATGGGGCTAGCCAGAATGCTCATGTCCAAAGGCATTAAGAAAATCTGTTCACCTGAAAAGAAAAAAAAATTATTTGACAATGACATCTGATTTCTTTCGTGCAATGGGTTATAGTCAGTATCTTAATTAAAGAACATATTTTCATTGCCAGTAACAGAAGATAACTGGGAATAGCTTCACCAAAAAGAAAAGGGAAGAAAAAAGACATATTGTGAAATCCAAGGAGAAGCTGAACATTCAATAGGTTTCACAAAAGGAAAGAATCAGAAGTTAGAAAGCTGTTAGAACCGAGGCCACAGTTTCCACTTGCAGTGTCTCTCTGTTCACAGTCTTAAGAGAGAGATTGTGATTGGCTATCTTGCATCTACTGTCCATTCCTAGTCCAATCAGCTATGGTAAAGAGATTTTGGTACAAATATGAGGGGATGGCAGTTCTTACTGAAGGGAACTTTGAGTTATGGTCTGGACAGATACCCCCAAAGCTAGTCAATATCTGGTAAGTATGAGGAATGGACAAACGATGTGTGGGTGGGTGTGTTTACACAAATACATGCAAATATACAAATGCTGTCATGTATCACTTAAGGACAGGGATATGAGGGATACAATCTGAGAAGTGCATTGTTGGGTGATTTTTGTCATTGTGTGAACATCATAGAGTATATACACTTGCACCAACTTAGATGGTAATAGCCTACTACACATCTAGGCTATATGGTATAGCCTATTACTCCTAGGCTACAAATCTGTAAAGGCATGTTACTGTACTGAATAATGTAGGCAATTACAGTGCAATGATAAGTATTTGCATATCTAAACATAGAAAATGTACAATAGAAATAAGGTATAAAAGATAATAAAAGGTACACCTGTAGAGGGCCCTTTGAACGGAGCTTGTAGGACTGTAAGTTGCTCTGGGTGAGTCAGTGAGTGGTGAGTAAATGTGAAGGCCTAGGACATTACTGTACACCACTGTAGACTATAAACACTGTAGATTTAGGTATACTTAGTTTCTTTTTTTTTTCTGAGATGGAGTCTCCCTCTCTTTCCCTGGCTGGGGTGCAGTGGCACAATCTCGGCTCACTACAACCTTCATCTTCCAAATTTAAGTGATTCTTGTGCTTCAGCCTCCCAAGTAGCTGGGATTACAGGCACCTGCCACCACGCCCAGCTATTTTTTTTAATTTTTTTATTTTTAGTAGAGATGGGGTTTCACCATGTTGGTCAGGCTGGTTTCTAACTCTGACCTCAAGTGATCCGCCCACCTTGGCCTCCTAAAGTGCTGGGGTTACAGGCATGAAATAATAAATTAAGTTTAGCTTACTGTGACTTTTACATATTATAAATTTTTTAATTTTTAAAAACATTTTGACTGTTTCATAACACTTAGCTTAAAACACACATTATACAGATGTACAGAAATATTTTCTTTCTATTTAATCCTTATTCTATGGTTTTTCTGTTTTCAAGTAATGAACTATAGAAGTGATCCCTGAAAGTACAGTCTTCTCTATTTTCATTTACTATTTAAAAATTAAAAAATTTATTGTTTACTCTTTAAATTTTGTTAAGAACTCATACACACACACGCGCACACACACACACACACACACACATGCTAGCATAGGCCTGCATAGAGTCAGGAACATCAAGATGTCACTAGGTGACAGGAATTTTTCAGCTCCATTATTATATTATGGCACCACAGGTCTGTTGTTTACTAATATGTTGTTTTGAGGTACATGACTGATACACACACATTTATAAAGATTATATATATAAATGTAAACTTCAAAAGCATCTGTAGAATAATTATTAAAATGATAATATGTGAAAGCTTCATGAAGGCAGAGACCTTATTGTCTTGTTTACTTCTTTTGTGGCTAGAATCTGGAAGAGTCCCTTGTTCATAGTAGGTGTTTGGTTATTATTCATTGAATTTATGAATATTCATAAATTATGACAAAATAAAGTAATACTAAGTATCATTAAAAGTGGGACAATGAGCCTGTGAGCTTCCTGATAAGATGCAATTTGAAGCATACAGTACTACCTATAAAATATTCTTGCCAAAAATAGTTGAACATGAATCTAATCAAGATTTTAGAACTAAGTTCCAGTTTACAGAAAATGGAGAAAGATACAAGTTAAATGATCCCTCAAAGAAGCAAACAGATAAATCCAGAATATGGGACATTTTATAGAATAATTGTCCTGGGCTCCGCAACAAGCTGATGGCATGGGGGATAAAAACAAGAAAGAGCTTTAAGAGACAGAACAACTAAATTCAAACACACTATAAAAAGAGCTTTTGGAAACAATTATGGAAATTTATTCATAGACTCTTGTTAGATGACACCAAAAATTATTGCTAATTTTTAAAATTATGATAATGGCCTTCTAGCCATATAAGAAAGTGTTCACTTTTTTGTTTAGAAAGTGTCCATTTTTTGTTTGTTAGAATACATAATGAAGCCTGTAGAAGTAAAATGATATGTTGTCTTTGATTTGATTTAAAGTACTTCATCAAAGAAAAACAAAAAGAAAAAAGATCATATGATACAATGGCAAAGCCTTGGTAATTTTGGGGTGTGAATTATGTATATTTGGGGGTTCATTTTCTATTCTCTTGATTGTTGTGTGTGTTTGAAATTTTTCATTAAAATGGTAAGAGAATAGAGCATATTTTCAGCTTTTTCTAAACTGACAAGTCTTAAGTATGTTTAAGATTTGCCACTATAATGTCCACATTTACATGGAGAAACACTTCTTGTGGGACAAGGTGAAATGGTGCAAAGTGCCTTAATTTAAGAGTTAGACAAATGTGGTTTGAATCCTAACTATACGCCAAGGACTTGAGGAGGGAGGGAGCATGCCTGGAGCAAAGGCAGCAAGGGCAGAGGAATGACTGGTTTCGTGTGTGTGTGTGTGTGTGTGTGAGTGTGCACTTATATTTGAGGAGGGCTATGGCAAGTCTGGAGCAAGCACATAGTTTCCATTTGTCTTTTGGTCTTGTTTTTATATTTTTTTCCTCCAGTGTTATTTCAGTACTAGTAAAGACTATCTTGTCAACAAATTATCTTAGAAGACTGTTGAATCTGTTGAAAAATTGTAGAATTTTTGAAAAGTTGTCACTTTTGTAGATTATGCCCTGGAGGCATGTGTGCTATCTTTTCTCCCTCCCTGGCTAGGGGGGAGTATGGCTTGAATTAAGGATGTATAGAGGTGGGAAGGAACTGGATTGTGCAGCACACTGTAGATGATCCTAAGGAGTTTTCTCCTAATTCCAAAAGCAAGGGTGAGTCATTCCAGGGTTTTAAACAGGATATATGTGTGACACAGTTGGTTCTGTGTTCTGGAATGAGTATGAAGAACAAATTGGAAGGGGAAAGAGTGGGTATACTGAGCTCTGTTTGGAGGGCCATGTCGTGGTTCATGTGAGAGACAGTGGGTTAGAGTGGTAGATAGTAGGGGTGGAGGCGGTGAGGAGTAGCTGATTTGAGAGATACTGAAGAGGTAAAAATGGTCAGGACTTAGTGATAGTATTGAACATGGTACAGTGAGAAAGTGATGTTAAAACAGAATAGGTTTCTGACTGGTAGAACTGAATGGATGGTAGACGAAGTCGCTCAGGGATTCCTGGGAGAGGACTAAGTCTTGAGGAGTGAAAGACATGGTGATTTGTTTTGGGGCATGTTGAGTCTGAGTTTAAGGTGTCTTTGAGACATACAAGAAATGATGTCAACAGTGTAGTTCATTTCAAAATCTGGAGCACAGACGAGAGAACAGTGTAAGTCTACTACTAATTTGGTAGAAAAAGGCAGTTTACCTTTAGATGTTTCCATGTAATTTTGTTGCTGCTACAGCACATGCAAGCATTTCACAGCTGTAATACCTATGAGAAGCAAGGACTCATATAAAAAAAGCAATATAAAGCTGTGTTTTATTTGTTTCACAAATGAGCAGGTTCATTTTTATAGGAAACCAGTTACCTTTCTCCTGCTTTTTATCTTTTATTGCAGATATGGAGGAATTCTGGCAGTAGCTGAGACCTCTTTGAGCCAAGTCTGCCTTTATTTTCTCCTATCACTACAGTTTATTTTTTATGATGTGAATCTGCCAGTTACTAGTTAGATAGACTTTTCATTGAAGGAGATTGCTCTGAATTGCAATCTAGCAATTCTAACCAGGAATGTCGCCTCCACCTTGTTAGAGAAGGCCACTAAAAGAACTGTTAAATTATCTAAGAGTCAGATCCCAAGTTGTTTTAGGTATAAAGCAGAATGAGGTAAGCTGGAGTGGGAGCTAGGGAGTGGCAGTGGTGATGAGGATGTAACGTCTCATCCCATTTTTAAGAAAGTCTGTAAAATGCTGCTTATGAAAATGACTTGGTCTCATAACGGGGTATAACTGCTTCAGAGTCTTTCAGAAATTCAGATGTATCCTGTGGTTAATTGTCCAATTTTGGCTTAGTTTTGCTTAGCCTCCCAGAGAACCATTTTAATATTACTGTATTTTTAACAGGGAAAAAATAATTTGATGGTGCATTAATTACTCCTTTGATGACACTTTGAGAGTTAACCACTGTTTCCTTGTTACACCTACCTATTCACTTCTAGGTTTTCCAAATGTTTTCTTAGTTTTGCAGACCAGTATATGATTGTCAATACAAATTATCAAAGCGCTGCCTTCAATTTATCTAATTGTTCCTCCAGAAGCCTGTGTACAATTTCACCAGAATTTATATGACCAGAATTTATATGATATTTCTGTCATAGAGTTAGTGAATGACAGGTGCTATTATTCTCATTTTTTTCATAAGAACAAGAGTGACCCACAGAGTTAGTAAATATCAGAACCAGGGCTAAAACACAGGTGTTTTGATTTCTATACTAACATGTGAAAAAGGAACAAAGACAGATAAAGGATAAAGAAGTGTGTAGGAGACAGCAGCAAAGAAAAAGTAAAGTGAGGTTGTTTACTTATTCCTTCAAGAAACTAAAAAAGATATCATCTTCAATGTTCCCATTCCTGAGAATACATGATAAATGGTGAATGGTTACATGCCAGGAGCCAAAACTCTAGTGGGAGAGACAATCCCATAAATATTCCAGTATACACACTTTCTTTCCATGCCGCCATAATTGTGCACATGAATGTCCTGGCTAATGCTCTCAAGAGCATCAACAATGTTGAAAAGAGAGACAAACACCAGGTTGTTATTAGGCTGTGCTCCAGAGTCATTATCCAGTTCCTAACTGTGATGAAACGAGGTTACATTGGCAAATTTGAAATCATTGATGATCACAGAGCTGGGAAAATTGTGGTGAACCTCACAGGCAGGTTAAACAAGTGTGGAGTGATCAGCGCCAGATTTGATGTGCAACCCAAAGACCTAGAAAGATGGCGGCATAATATGTTCCTGTCCCATCAGTTTGGTTTTAATGTGTTGACAACCTTAGCTGGCATCATGGACCATGAAGAAGCAAGACAAAAACACAGAGGAGGGAAAATTCTGGGATTCCTTTTCTAGGGATGTAATATATGCTTATAAGAAAAATGCCTCAATTGACCCCCCAAAAAATTGTAGTATAATGGAAGAATTAAAGAAGTGTCATGGGAAAAATAGTGAGCAGAATGAATTATAACATCAAATCATTTTGGCCAATGGTCTTACTTTCTTAATTCCTAATATCTAACATCTTCTCATTTGTTTGTGTTGTAGTGGATACCATGTATTATCTGATGTTATTATTTTGTATCCAGGCGCCATTGTCTCTTAATACTATTTTGCCCACGTTTTTGGTATAAGAGTTCTTGATTTTTCTCAAAGGAATCTTTGAGATCCTCTCTTAGTCACATTTTGCCAGTGAAGTCATTTTAAGCTTCCAAGTTTTCAATTTCATGCTCTCAGAATTATAGATTGCAGAGCAGGGTAGGACTACAGGAGTTCGTCCCCCCCTACCCTGTGGACTCTACTTGTATCATACAGCAAGCCTTGATGAAGCACTATGTTGTACTGATGGACTTCCAAAACTGTCAGCTTTCCACATAACAACCTAACTAATCAAGGAATAACTAATGGATCAGGCACTTTTATATTTGCCTACTTAAAAAATATATATTTCAGAAGATCTTGTTATAGGGTTAAAAAGTAGAATTGGTTGGATTTGAGTGAAGAAAAGGCATAGTAACTAATGTGACTTATTTAATAAAATATAATTAATCCTCTCCACCTAATGCATCATTCTACTTTGTGTGTGTGTGTGTGTGCACACATGCGCACGCACGCACATGGGTGAATTGTCAAATAACAAATAATTGCTACTTCCTTACATTTGAGGTATGATGGCTCACCCATTCGTGTGGTCAACTTGAAGAGGGAAGTTTGCCTAAATACACATCTATTCAAAAAGTATTTATTGAGTACTTACAATATTTAAGGCACCTTTGGATATGTGGGGCATACATACAGAGATACCCAGCTCGCAGAGTGGTGGCAAGGTTTAAATGAATTAATAAGATAATGTGTTTAAGTGAAGGCTGCTTTATACATTATGAAGTGCAAACAAAAATTCTACTACTGTTACAAAAACAAAATAAATGAACCTTTTCCTATGGCTTGTTTGGCATAGAAGTGAAATCATTTCAAATTTGCACCTTTAAGCCCTGGGTATGCGGGAATGTACTAAATCTGGCTTGGACTTGGTTCACTGTCTTAGATCTCAGAAACTGTGGGGGCTATGATTGTGACAATCCATTCATCTTGTCTTCTGTAAACTTAGTTACAACTTTTCTTCAATTTGGGTGTAAGAGGAAGACAAGACTAGTTTTGCCTTTTGAATAGCGCAGCCATCAAGTGACTTAAATTTTCATCCTCACTGATTTCCTTTGCAAAATGCCCTTGAATGTCAGGTGTGGGCAAAGAAACCATGGTAGGACTCTCTCCTCTTGCAAAGCAAAGCGGAGTGTTACTGTCACAACAAATGCACCTTTTCTTTTCCTCTAGTTTTCATAAATGCCCAGGTGCATAAGCAAATGTTCTAGGACTCTCTGTAGCTTGCTCAAGGTTTCAATAATTTTTCTATTTTTAATTTTAAGGTCTCTTTTCTTTTTCTTTTTTTTTTCTTTTGTTTTTGTTTTGTTTTGTTTTTTTTGAGCTGAACTTTGGCTCTTGTTGCCCAGGCTGGAGTGCAACGGTGCAGTCTTGGCTCACTGCAACCTCTGCCTCCTGGGTTCAAGCGATTCTCCTGCCTCAGCCCCTAGAGTAGCTGGGATTACAGGCATGCGCCACCACAACTGACTGATTTTATATTTTTAGTAGAGATGGGGTTTCTCCATGTGGGCCAGGCTGGTCTCGAACTCCCGACCTCAGGTGATCCCCCTGCCTCAGCCTCCCAAAGTGCTGGGTTTACAGGCATGAGCCACCATGCCCAGCCAGTCTCTTTTATTTTTCTCCTAAATCCTGTTATGTGGCCTACCTGGGAAAGATGCTTATTTTCAAAATATAGGTACAGAAAAAGTAAGACTTCATATGTGGAAATCAGTGACAACTCAACCTGTTTGGGCTTTGTTCGTAATATAGGAATTGTACACCTTGGTTGTGGTCTGTTAGTTGCTCTGAAATCTGTGCTACAAATTAGTAATGACCTTAGTTGTACTTGGCATTGAAAATAGCAGAGAGCAATGCACATTTTATACTACAGAGTAGTTCCAGCTGGTGCTGAATGGAACAACCTGACTTCTAAACAGTGTTTATTGCAAGGGTCATCTTACATCATTGCTCTATTGTCCAAGGTTAATTGTCAATTTGCTTTTAAATGTTATGCAAAAGTATTGGCTTAGCTGTAGAAAACTTCATCTTGGGGAATTTGACTCTCTTAGAGATGAATAATTAATGTCCTATGAAATCACATGCCTGAAAGAGAATTCTTAAGTTCACCATGACCATCCTTTTTTCTCCTAAGTGTATTCTAGTTCTAAAATTCCTGGAAACAACTCTATGTTAAAAAAGAAGCAAAGATTTAAAAGCAAACATGCTGAGAAAGTATTTACAGAAAACATAATAGACAAAAGATGGCTACTTTTGTTATATAAAGAGCTTTACATAAAGTTATAAGAAAACCATTAAGAATACATTAGGTAAATGGAGTAAGGATATGCACAAAATTTCACAAAAGAGAGAGATCAACTAATAAAACTAGAAAACAAGTCAGTCTCACAAGTGTCACAGGCATATTGTAACTAACAGGTACTTTTTTTTTTTTGCTGATTAAGTTAGCACAGACTTGAGATTGTAATACTGTTGAGAATATGGTGAAATAGGGACTTGTTCTATGTCACTTGTGAATGCATACATTCTTAAGATTCTTTTGCAAGATAAGTTGGAAAACTCTATGAAGATTCTTGTCTTTTTTTTTTTTTTTTGAGATGGAGTTTTGCTCTTGTCACCCAGACTGGAGTGCAGTGGGGTGATCTCGGCTCACTGCAACCTCTGCCTCCCAGTTTCAGGCGATTCTCCTGCCTTAGCCTCCCAAGTAGCTGAGATTACAGGCATGCGCCACCACGCCCAGTGAATTTTGTATTTTTAGTACAGATGGGGTTTCTTCATGTTAGTCAGACTGGTCTTGAACTCTCGACCTCAGGTGATCCGCCCTCCTCAGCCTCCCAAAGTGCTGGGATTACAAGTGTGAGCCACTGTGCCTGGCCTCAAGATTCTTAAAAGTACTCTTAACCTATATTCAGTAATTCCACCTCTATGAATCTCTTATAATGGCATATTGTTACTTAAAACATATAATGCGTAAATATGTTAAAATAACATAGCAAAAAATTGGAACCACAATTAACATATTCAACAATGAGAAATGGGTAAATAAACTATGGTCTATTTAGTATATCACTGAGTAATATTGTAATGTTAAATTGCAAAGGCTTTCACAGAAGGACAAATATCTATCTGAGGTACCTAGAGTAATGAAATATACACAGAAAGAAAATAGAATGGTGGTTGCCAGGCACTGGGGGAGCCAGTAATGGTGAGTTATTATTTAATTGGTAGAGAGTTTTAGTTTGGGATGATGAAAAATTTCTGGAGATGGTTAAGGGTGATGGTTGCACAACAAAGTGAATGTACTTAATGTCACTGAATTGTACACTTTAAAAAAGCAAAAATGTTATTTATATTTTATCACAATAAAAAAATCGCAAGATCTTTGTGATAGCATGAGTAACGTTTGTTGTATATTGTATGATTTTAGTTTTAAAAAGCAGCAGCATACATGCTCTGTGAAAGACGCTGTCAAGAGAATGAGAAGATAAGTCACAGACTGGAAAAAATACATGCAAAAAACCTATTCTATAATAATGTTATCTAAAATGTACAAAGAACTTTTACAACTCAAAGACAAGAAACAACCTGATTAGAAAATGGGCAAAAGATGGCCGGGAGCGGTGGTCACGCCTGTAATCCCAGCACTCTGGGAGGTCCAGGCAGGCAGATCACCTGAGGTCAGGAGTTGGAGACCAGCCTGGCCAACATGGTGAAACCCTGTCTCTACTAAAGATGCAAAAGTTAGCTGGGCGTGGTGGTGGGTGCCTGTAATCTCAGCTACTTGGGAGGTTGAGGCAGGAGAATTGCTTGAACCCGGGAGGTGGAGGTTTCAGTGAGTCGAGCTCGTACCACCGCATTACCGTCTGGGTGACAGAGTGAGATCCAGTCTCAAAAAAAAAGGCAAAAGACCCGAATAGACACCTCATCAAAGAATATGTACAGCATCTACCTATTATATATATAAAATACAAAGTATATTATATGTATGTGTGTGTGTGTGTGTGTGTGTGCATATACACATATATATATCTCCAAACTGATGGGAAAATGCAATAGCTTGTAGCAAAAGAAAAAAAAAAAGAAGTAGCAGATGTAAAAAAATAAAATATGAATAGTGATTTTATTAGGAAGTGGGACTATGAATGAGCCCTTCCCTTTCCAACTTTATTATTTTTTTCTAAATATTCTCCAAAAAGCATGTATTAAATTTATAGTGAGGATATAAACTTTTAATTTCAAAAGTAAATGAATAGGACTTCCAATTGAAAATGGCTGATTGAACACATATATTTTACATCTTCTCCCTCCTAGAATTCCAATAAAACAATAATAAAAGCTCTAATAAAAGACAAGAGCTCTTCCAGACAAGAGAGGTACCAACAGCAACAAAATCAGATGGACTAACTTGGATAGAGACTGATTTGGGTAAATTGTAGAAAGCAGAATCCTGACCCAGCAGTGAGCAAAAGCAAAAACGACCATGATTTGTATCTGAAAGTTCCCAAAAGACTCCAGAATGAGAGATCATTTTCTCTGAGAGAGCAGGTAAAGATGAGGCTTGAAAACAGAAGGACTGGTTGCAAATTTGTTTAAGAATCAGATCCTAATTCTAACCATAAGGAAACAATCAGACAAATACAAATTTAGAGACATTTTGCAAAACAACAGTCTGGAACTCTTTTTTACAAAACAGCTTTGCTGAGATATGATTCACGTATCATGCAATTCAGCCATTTAAATTGCATAATTGGTTTTTGGCATGTTCTCCATACGTGCAACCATCACCAGGCAAATTTAGAACATACTCATCACAGGCTTAAACTCTTAAAAAATGTCATTGTTATGTACATAATAAAGGGTGGAAAACAGTCTAGATTAAAGGAAAAGAGATTAACAAGGCCTAATAACGAAATGCAATACGTGATCTTTGATGGGGCCCAGATTAAAAAAGAAACAGCTAGAAAGGGCACTATTTGGGCAACTGGGGAAATGTGATTATGGTTTGTGCATTCAATAATACTGATGTCTTGAGTTTGATATTTATATTATGGTTTTGTGTAGAAGATTGTCCTTGTTTTAGAAGATACTTGCTGAAATATTTAGAGAAATGACAAACTTATTCTCAAGTGGTTCAGCAAAACAATCTATATATTTACCTTTCTCAAGAATCTACTGTAGATTGTGCCCCCAAAAGGGGAGGTGAGTAAAGCAAGAAAGACAAAGACATGGGATCTGGGAATCAGAGGAACCAACATGAGTGAAAGGGAAGGAAACCTCAAAATGAAGGTGATGAGAGGTCCTGAGATGTATAGCAGGCCCAGAAAACAACCAGCCTAGTCCAGAGGCTCTCAGGAAGATTACTTCAAGGGGAAAAATATTAGTAAAATAGATTACACATTTAAATGCATGGAGAGAAGGTTTACATAACAGAGGAGTTTCTAGTTGAATTAGTGATACATACCTAAAAATCCAGGCAAACAAAAAGCAAGACACATTAACTCCAGGCAATACACAAAGTTATGGAGGAACAGTGTACCACATGGCTTAGTGCTCAATAGTCTTTCCATAGTCATAAAATATGGAATATTGATCACTGCAAAATTACAGTGTTTGTTTATTAGGAAGATGGTGGAAGAAGAAATCTCTCTGTGTGGGTGTGTATAATAGAGCACTGCAAAAGGAGAGCCTCTATGTTATACCTGCAAAAGAATAATCACAATAGCAACGTAAGCATGATATTTAGTAATATGGAGGTAAATTCCACAAAAATTGGAGAAAAGTGTTAAGACAAATTCGTAGTGAATTGAAAATGGAAGTGGGAAAGAGGGCTCCTGTTTGTTGAAAAACACTTTGTAAAACTGTATGATTCTTTAACTCATACACATATTTAGCTTTGAAAAAAAAATGAAAAAAGAGCATGCATTATGCAGTGTGGCTTCATGGAAAGAGCCCTGGTTTAGGGACAGGTGTTCTGAGGTCTAACCTTGATTCTACCAAAGCTTTGATATCTATGTGACCCTGAGCGAGTCATTTGAGTTCTTGGAAGTATATGTCCTTATTTGACAAAGTAGACTTAATAATGTTTAAGAACCTTTCCAGCTCCAAATTAAATAACATGATAAAGTACTTATTGAACATAAATATTTGATTGAAGAATTAAATATTTTATAAATGATAACTTGTTTCTATCAGGCTTACATTTAGTGCATCTATACTTTATTTTTAAAAATTATTTGTATTAAGGTTTATTTTAATACATTAGTACAAATACCTTCAAATGAAATAGATTGCTGTGGACTGAATTGTGCCCATCAACCCAGCCCGCTGTCCCCACAATGTGATGATTTTAGAAGATGGGGCTTTTGAGAGATAGTTAGGTGTAGATGAGGTTAGGATGATAGAGCCCCCATCATGGGATTAGTGTCCTTATAAGAAGAGAGACCAAACCTTACTCTCCCTACATACACACAAAGATGAGGTTATGTGAACATACAACCAATATAGTGATTGCTCACAAGCCAAGAGAAAAGGCCTCAGAATGAAACTTACCTTGCTGGCCCCTTGATTTTGGACTTCCCAGCAAGCAAAACTGTAAGAAATAGATTTCTGTCATGTAAAACCCACTCCATTTATGGTATTTTGTTATGGCAGCCTCGGCAGAATAAGACACAAACTTTGAATTTTGATCTTCTCCAAAATAGCTTATGCCAGCTTTGCTAGAATCTTTACTGTAGCTACTGTATTATATTATAATATCTGATCATATCAGTACTAAGAACTATATAATTAAAACTCGCTATATAATTCTAAAAAATATTTTTTAAAATTTCTATCTCTGAGTTCATTTTTAAATTCTGATTTTATTAAAAAGAAAGCAACTGCCCAATTTGTGTAAATATCATTTTTGAAAGAAGAATTTTGACTATGAGTGTAAAAACAAATTTATTGAGTTTAGCCTTGGTTTTGGTTTTAACATTTAAACTTCAAGACATGATTTTGTTAATGTTAGAAATTGTAGATCAAATTGAAGCCATTAAAATTTCTTCTACTTCAAAAAGAAATAAAAGAAGATATTAAAAAAGAGGCATCTAGGTATTATGTTCTTCAGGAAACATCAAAATCAATTCTATCCCTTTAAAAAGTATACAAATCAATTTTTGTTAAACTAGACACCTTTTAAAAATTATTGAAAAGAGGCCAGGAGCAGTGGCTCATCATGCCTGTAATCCCAGCACTTTGGGAGGCTGAGAAGGGTGGATCACCTGGGGTCAGGAGTGCAAGACCAGCCTGACCAACATGGTGAAATCTTGTCTCTACTAAAAATACAAAAATTAGCTGGGCATGGTGGTGAGTGACTGTAATCCCAGCTACTTGGGAGGCTGAGGCATGAAAATTGCTTGAAGCTGGGAGGCAGAGGCTGCAGTGAGCCAATATCATGCCACTGCACTCCAGCCTGGGTGACAGTGTGAGACTCCATCTCAAAAAAAAAAAAAAAAAAAAAAATTGAAAAGAATCTTAAAGAAACATTTTTTAAAGTAAAGAATTATTTTGTAGCTTAAAAGTCATCTATTTTTTCAAAAAGTGAGAACATAAGTGCATTCAATGTCCTTTCCTCATAGGATCTTGACCCATTTACAATGTTTCTGTTAAACAATTCTAAATATAATTTCTGAGGAATCGGTTCAAATGTTTTCCTCTGAGGATTTTTCTACATGATACAAATAAAGGTGTTTTTGGTTTAAGAACAACAAGCAGATCTTTATTAAAGATGAGAAATAAAAATAAATGTCACTGGAGTACTTAGATTCTGCTGTATGTATTTTTAGCCATTGCACAACATTTTTCATTTTTCTCCTTGTCAAGATGTTGTATTTTAGAGGATTTTAAGAAAATAAAACATTCTTAAAATGAAGACCATAAATCAATAAGTAGAGGCAGAACTCACTTATTAATAGCAGTAGGTTTGAAAGAAGTCTGAAATTATATTTATGAATAAAAATGCAGAATTGGAGGTACTCCTATAAATACAAAACACTTAGGAAGAAGGAAGTGGGAAGAGAACAACTGCATAAACACTTATATAGATTATTTATGGTTATGATTGCTTTAAAATGTGGATTGGCCATAACTTAAAAATTTAACTTTCTAATGTAAGACATTTGCTGAACTGAAAATCAGATGACACTAGGCCTAGATAGGACTGAATTACCCTAGAGGGCATGCAGCTAGCACCCTGGGGACCTCAAGGGTAAGGTAGATGCTCTGTACAATGTCAGTCTTGGTTTGGTGGGGCCATCTGACTCTGGGTTTAGCACAATAAAAACAAAATGGTGAATTTTAACATTTCCTTTTGCGTTGGGAAACCAAACCAAAAACCACTTGACCCTCGCAGCTGTTATTTGCCTCAGGACTCTGTGATCCTGAGCCTGTTTCTCCATGACTTTGAGATCACATTTATTTTCTTGATATTTCACAAGTTTTAAAAAAGGAATAGGAACAGTTTGAAATGACAAAGATGAAGCATCAGCAAGGGAAGAGCAGCCAGAATGGCTCCTGTAGGAAAATGCTCGATTGCACATACAGAAAAACCACACTTAAGACAAAAGATGCTCATATGGGGCTTATGAGAAAACCTCCAGCTGTGATTTGGATTCTTGGACTCATGTCAGAGGAGCCTTAGGAATATGAAGAACATGGGAATTGTTTTAGTAAGACTTGCCTCTTTGTTAAGGCTTTCAGAGTTGAGGGGCAGGGGTGAAAGGAGACCTCATAAAAGACCATAAATTACCAGATTCTGTGAACATTTCTCTCTACAAATACAGTTAGTACCTAGTTTTGAATTATGAAGTCCTAAAAAATGCTTTTGGGGATGGGAGTGGGGGTGGGAGTAGAGTAAACATTTTTTTATTGAAGAATAACATACACAGAGAATTGCACCAATAATGAGACAGCTTGATAAATTTTTACAAAGTGAACATATCCCACTAATGACTACCTAGACCAAAATATAATTAATACATTGTCAGTACCCTACAAGCTGCCTTTTTGTTTCCTTCCAGTCATTACTCATCCTTACAAAGGGCAGACACTATTTTGACTCCTGTCACCATAGGTTAACTTTTGATAGTTTTGTTCTTTATAGAAATACAATCATACAGTATGCACTCTATTGTACTCATCCTTATGTCTGTGGAATTCAAGTTTCTTTGCATGTGTAGCTGTAGTTTGTCCTTCTTGTTTACTATATTTTATTAGTCCATTGAATGCACTGCAATTGATTTATCTTTTCTACTATTGAAGAACGTTTAAGTTGTTTCCAGTTTTTGGCTATTGTGAGTAATGCTGCTATTAACTTCCTTGTACATGTCTTTTGGTGCACACATATCTATGAATTGCAAGAGTTAAATTGACGGAAAGTAGTGTATTTGAGTGCTCTGCTTTAGTAGATACTGTCAAACAGTTTTCCAAAATAGTTGTACCTATTTACACTCCTACTAGCAATATGTAAAAGTTTTTGTGTTGCTCCATATCTTCTCCAGTATTTGGTATTGTTAGTTTTTTTTTTTTTTTTTAAACCAACCATTCTAGTGAGTGTGCAGTGGTATCTCATAGAGGTTTTATTTCACATTTCTCTGATGAGTAATGATATTAAGTACTTTTTTATGTGCTTATTTTATCTTAATTTTTAGAGACAGAGTCTCATGTCACCCAGGCTGGAGTGCAGTGGTGTGATCATAGCTTACTGCAGCTTCAAGCTCCCAGGCTCAAGGGATCCTCCAGCCTCAGCCTCCTGAGTAGCTAGGACTACAGGCACATGCCACCATGCCTGGTTAATTAAAACAATTTGTTTTGGTTGGTGCAGTAGCTCACACCTGTAATCCCAGCACTTTAGGAGGCTGAGGCAGGCAGATCATCTGAGGTCGGGAGTTCAAGACCAGCCTGGCCAATATGATAAAGCCCTATTTCTATTAAAATACAAAACACCAATGGGTGTGGTGGCACATGCCTGTAATCCCAGTCACTCAGGAGGCTGAAGCAGAATTGCTTGAACCCTGGAGACAGAGGATGCAGTGAGCCAAGATTGCACCACTGCACTCCAGCCTGGGCTACAGTGAGACTCTTTCTCAAAAAAAATTTTTTTTATTTTTTATTTGTAAAGATGGGGGTATCCTGTGTTGCCCAGGCTGGTCTCAAAACTCCTGGGCTCAAACTATTCTTTCTCCCTGGCTTCTCAAAGTTTTGGGATTATAAGTGTGAACCACCATGCCTGGGCTTTATATGCTTATTGGTCATTTGGGTAGCCTCTTTTATGAAGTGCTTGTACAAATCTTTTGGCTATGTTGTTGATTTGTCTTGTTCTTATTTATGGGAGTGGCTATGAGTTCTTTGTCAGATATATGTATTGTAAATATAGTTGTGTGTTGCCTAACAATGAGGATACGTTCTGAGAAATGCATCTGTTAGGAAATTTCATCGTTGTGTGAATGTCACTAAGTGTATATACATACGTCAACCTGGATGGTGTAACCTACTACACACCTAGGCTATATGGTATAGCCTATTCTCCTAGGCTACAATCCTGTACAGCATGTTACACTACTGAATACTTCAGGCAATTGTAACACAATGGCAAGTATTTATGTACCTAAACATAGCAGCATAGAAAAAGTACAGTGAAAATACGGTCTTATCATCACATCTAACGGAACTACAATTGTATAGGTAGCCTGTTGTCTACCAAAACATCATTAGGTGGTGCATGACTGTGTACGCTTCCATTCTGTGGCTTGTGACTTTTCACTATTTTCGTGGTTCTTCTGATAAACAAAAGTTTTAAATTTTAACAAAATCTGATTCATCAACATTTTCATTTATGGTTAGTGCTTTTTGTCCAGTTTAAGAAATCTTTGACCATCCACAGACATGAGATTTCTCTGCAATGTTATCTTCTTGATCTACAAGCTCAATTGTTAAAATTTCTTGTTTCAGCTCCAACATGTAAGGAGCTTGGAAGTCATTATTTCTGTCCTTACAACATGGATGAAAATCAATTACTTTTCTTGATATTCTGTAAGAGAATTGAGGTCACAGGACAAACCAGCACCCCAAAATCTGGAGTGACAGGTTAATACAGAAAATCATAGCTGGGATCAGCTTGCTGGGATAAGAAACTGCTGGAGTCATAAACTGATAAGAATGCATAAGTGAAAACTTTGATTAATTGTTGTAGACTGAGTTTGAACTAGCTTGGAAGTGAGAAACTTCTGAGAATTGAAGTCTTAGGAAGTCTCCTTTTATGAGTTTTACCTCCAGGAATTCCACTAGATTCTCACAGTAAAAAACTAAGCAAAATCTTCATGTTTCTGGAAGGCAGAGGGAAAAGCAAACACAGTGAAATACATCCAGAGTATTCTCCATAACAAAGGCATACTCAGGAACAGAAAAGACTACCAGAGCTTTATCTGACATGAGGGAAGGGAAATTCCCCACTTCCAGCCTCCTGTACTCTTTGAGCATCACCTAAGGGGAAAAAACGAGATTACAGCCCAGCGACAGGCTCCTTGAAGGACTTAATCACAGGGCTGCAGAGCACTTCCTCACCACTCTTCTGGTTGGAGACCTCAATACCTCTCCTTCAGTAATTGATAATTCACACAGGCAAAAAATCAGTAAGGATATAGTTGAGCTGAATAGTATCATCAATCAACTTGATCTAATATTGACATTTATACAATACTTCATCTAACAGCAGCAAAATACACATGCTTCTCAAGCTAACAT
Organism: Cacajao melanocephalus; assembly: GCA_963573385.1. Lineage (NCBI taxonomy): Eukaryota > Metazoa > Chordata > Mammalia > Primates > Pitheciidae > Cacajao > Cacajao melanocephalus. Next base: position 27,850 of record CAUYLG010029255.1, read on the forward strand.
GAAATATTTGACAAGACAAACCATATTCTGGACCTTGAAACATACTTGAATAAACTTAAAAGAATAGAAATGATAAAAAGTATATTAGTATGTTCTCAGACCACAATGGAATTAAATCAGAAATCAATAAGAAAAAAATCCAAAATATTAAACAATGCTAAATAATGCATGGGTCAAAGAAGAAGTCTTAAAAAATTAGAAACTCTATTATTTTATCTTTGTTGTTTAGGTTTATTATCCATCACAAATTGACTCATTGTATGGTGTGAGGCAGGGATCAACTTTTGCTTTTTTTTCCCTATGAATATATGTCAAGCATATACAAGAGAAGGCAAGGCCAAGAGTGGAATGATTTGGTCATAAGGATACAATGTACTACTTCTATATTCAGATAGTTTATTACTTACATAGACAGTGAAAGGGTGAAACCTTTTCCATGGTCCTTGTCCCACACACCAAAAAAGAAAAAAAAGAGGGGGACAACGAAACAAAAGGGACCAGAGATTTGTGGGATATATCACTGTAAAAGAAGCCAATTCTATACTGTAGATAAGTAGTTTTATATTCTGCAGCTCTATCTGAGGTGAAAGGGTGAAGCAGAAAGACTTGAACATCATCAGAATCCAGGAGGTGATGAGAAACTGTCTCATAACAGCTTCTTAGGGGAGACAGGGAAGTAATTAGAAGATAGAATTGGAGCAGACCCTCACAAGCCTCCCATGCTCTTATACTCTGGGAGGGTCACAAAGTGTTCTTCCTTGATAAGCCAAGACACAGACTGGCTATGGTTTAGTTCTTTTCCTGCATGGCCTAGGTAATTACATACAAGGTCACCTGATTACCCTGGAGTGGCCATTTCTCTACAGTATGTAACTGATGTAGCATTTTATTTTTTATCTTTTGAGACAGAGTCTTGCCCTGTCACCCAGGCTGGAGTGCAGTGGCGTGATCACGGCTCACTGCAGCATCAACCTTCTGGGTTCAAGTGATCCTCCCACCTCGGCCTCCCAAGTAGCTGGGACTAAAGGTGCGTGCTACCACTCCTGGCTAATTTTTAATGTTTTTGTAGCAACAAGGTTTCCTCATGTTGCCTCGGCTGGCCTCAAATTCTTGGGCTCAAGCAATCCGTCTGCCTCAGCCTCCGAAAAGTGTTGAGATTATAGGCATGAACAACTGCACCCAGCTGGATGCAGCAGCATTTTAATTTAAAAAAAAACAAAAAACAAAAAACTTCCTCACTGAATTGAAGTGGCAATTCAGTTTTGACTTTTGATTCATTAATTGATTAAAGTAAAAAATTTGAATATCAAAGTTACAAGTACAACATCATTTGTCTTTAGTTTGTTTTCTGTTGCTGTAACTGAATACCTAAGACTGGGTAACTTATAAAGAAAAGAAAGTTATTTCTCACAGTTCTGGAGGCTTGGAAGCTCAATTCCAAACTGACATCTAGCCAGCTTCTGATGAGGGCTTTGTGCTATGTCAGAACATGGCAGAAGGCATTACAGGGTGAGAGCTCAACTGCCTCTTATAACATCAATTCCCATGATGATCCATTAATCTATTAATTAATGAATTGATTAATCTATTCATAAGGGCAGAGGCCTCATAACAAAGTCACCTCTTAAAGGCTCTACCTCTTACTACTGTTACATTTAGATTAAATTTCAACATAATTTTAGGAGGAACAAACATTCAAATGATAGCACCATCTAAACATCTAAGAGCCATATCAGATGTTTGATATTTTTAAAGAAGCATAATGAATTTACAATAGGGCAAATAACATGGTCTTTGAGATGACACAGATCTCTGGTTTTAGGAAATAAAATAGCCAGATTTTATTACTGAGTAACTCTGTGGTTATCTGTGAGAAGACATCAGCACCTTCACTTCTTTTCTTTTCTTTCTCCTTCCTCCTTTCCTTCCTTCCATCCCTTCCTCCCTCCCTTCCCTCCTTTCCTCCCTCCCTCCTTCCCTTCCTCCCTCCCTCCTTCCTTCTTTCCTTCTTCCTTTCCTTCCTTCCTTCCTTCCTTCCTTCCTTCCTTCCTTCTTTTCTCTTTCTCTCTCTCTCTTTCTTTCTTTCTTTGAAATAGGGGTCTTGCTATGTTGCCAAGGCTTGTCTTGAACTCCTGGCCTTAGGGGTTCCCCTGCCTTGGCCTCCCAAACTGCTGGGATTCTGGTTATGAGCAACTTCACCCAGCCAGAACCTTCATTTCTTTCTTTTTTTTTTTGTTTCAAGTTTTAATCAAAGCTTGCATATAAGATTATTTTATTCCTACATCTCCTTAATTGTTTCTTCCTTGTATTTGCCTTTTTCCTTTCCTACTTGGCTAGTTTGGCTTCTGTTCAAAGATCTTTTTGCGGTCTTTATCCAGTTTTAGCCTAGTGATAACCACCTTCTTGGGGTGAATGCCTACGTGGACAGTTGTGCCATTAGCCTTTTCCTGCTGCACCCATTCAATGTAGATAACATATTTCTTCCTGTAAACCTGGACCACTTTGCCAATTTGCTGACCTTTATAGTGTCCCATCACAATCTGAACTTCATCATCCTTTTGGATGGGCATGGATCGCACAATGTACTTCTGTCTCAGCTCTTTGGAAAGAGGGAAGTCATAATCTTCCTGTGAATGTTGGAACGTACATTGAAATGCCTTTTGTTGTTCTTGCTTTGGTCAGAGGTCACAAAGGGATTGAGCTTCATTTTGGCTGCTCCCATTTTGGTGATGGCAGAAAAAGGGAAGGGCCAGAACCTTCATTTCTTAGTCCATTTGGGCTGCTGTAACAAAATATCATAAAACTAGGTGGTTTATAGACAACAGAAATTTATTTCTCACAGTTGTGTGTGTGTGTGTGTGAGAGAGAGAAACAGAGTTTCACTTTGTCACCCAGGCTGGAGTCAATGGCACCATCTCGGCTCAATGCAACCTCTGCCTTCTGGGTTCAAGTGATTCTCCCAACTCAGCCTCCTGAGTAGCTGGGAATACAGGCACCCACCATCATGCTCAGCTAATTTTTGTATTTTTGTAGAGAGGGGGTTTCACCATGTTGGCCAGGCTGGTCTTGAACTCCTGACCTCAGGTGATGCTCCCACCTCGGCCTCCCAAAGTGCTGGGATTACAGGCATGAGCCACCACCCCCAGCCTATTTCTCATAGTTTTAAAGGCTAGGAAGTCTAAGGTCAAGATGCCTGTAAATTCAGTGTCTAATGAGGGCCCACTTCCTGGTTCGTAGATGGCCGTCTTCTTGTTGTGCCTCACATAGCAGAAGGGGTGAGAGAGTGCTCTAGGGCCTCTTTGATAGGGCCACCAATTACATTCATAGAGTCTCCACCCTCATGACCTAATCATCTCCCAAAGGCCTCACCTCCAAATACCACCACACTGGGGATTAGGTTTCAGCATACAGATTTTGGGAGAGACAGGAATATCTAGTATATAGCAACTCGTTTTTTGTCTATGAAATGGAAACTATATCTTTCACAATTATTAAATGAGATAATGTATGTAAGTAGTACTTGGAAAAGTCCACTTTATATAATACATGTTCAGAAAATGTACAAAGGTGGTAAGTAATTGGGATGCATTTTATTCAAGATTGATAACTCCTTAGGGTCCCCAGTTTATATAAGCACATGTATAAAAGGAAACATGTACTTGTCAGGGAATATAACCCAAAACTCTCTGTTTCTAATATTTATCAAATGTCTGGTGGATAGAATAATGTGTGTGTGCGTGTGTGTGTATTTGAAAGATGAAGTCTCACTATGTTGCCCAGGTTGGCCTTAAACTCCTGGGCTCAAGTAATCTTCCTGCCTCAGCCTCTCAAGTAGCTCAGACTACAGGTGTACACCACACCCAGCTTAATACCTATTTTAAAAAAAAATAGGGTGATTCTAAAGTTACTAGTTAAATACAACACATGAGTCTAGCTAAGCTATGAAAAAATAGCACTAATAGGTAATAGAGTTGGGGGAAACTTGCTCTAACAGATATTTAAAACATATAAAGGTATGCTAATTAATACCACTGATAGTAGTGAAGGAATTTATTGGAGCTAAGGAGAGTATCCAGAAATTGGTCCAAATATGTAATTAGTGTATGAAAAAGGAAGCTTCAAAATAAATAGTAAGAAAGATGGTTTATTTGATGAATGAATGAGTGAATGGCTTTAAGGCAAATGGCTGGTTATGTGGAAAAAATAACTCTGGGTATGAATTTCACTTTATAACAAAAGAAATTCTAAATGGATCCACTGCTTAAAAATTAAGTCATAAAAGTACAGGACAAAAGTATGGAAGTATTTTTTTTTATGAGTTGGAATGGAGAAGGCCTTTTAAAGCAATATCTCAAATTTAAAACTCACAATGTAAAAAAATTTTAGATTAGTTTAACTACATATTAATTTAAAATAACTGTGCTGTAAAATATATCATAAACAAAGTCAAAAGAAAAATGGGTCTGTTGGAGGAAAATAGACTTAAAGACTGATGATGGCCTCCTTCCTTCCTTCCCTTTCTCCCTCCCTCCTTCTCTCTTCTTTCTCTCTCCCTCCCTTCCTTCCTTCCTTCCTTTCTTTCTCTCTCTTTCTCTCTCTCTCTTGCTTGCTTGCTTTTATTCTGTCACCCAAGCTGGAGTGTGTTACGGTCCAATCTTGGATCAGATCACTGCAACCTCACCCTCTTGGACTTAATTAATCCTCCTTCCTCAGCTTCCCAAGTAGCTGGGACTACAGGCACACGCTACCATGCCCAGCTAATTTTTGTATTCTTTGTAGAGATGGGGTTTCACTATGTTGCTCAGGCTGGCCTTGAACTCCTGAGTTCAAGCAATCTGTCTGCCTTGGCTTACCAAAGTGCTGGGATTACAGACATGAGCCACTGCACTCAGCTGGCTAATACTTTTAGTATATAAAAGTCCTTAAAATTAATACAGAAAGTATCAACAAATCAATAGACCATATTTGTGTGCATGCATATCAGAGGAAAGTAAATACAAATGAATTTTTAAAATATGAAGCATAAATGAAACATTATTTCACTGAAACTAACATTGACTAAATAAAACAATAAAAAAGCCTAATTTTGTGCCTAATCTGTATTGCTCAGGTTCTCCAGAGTAAAAGAACCATAGAGAAACAAAACCATATATATTCATATATATATATGTAAAGAGATTATTATAAGAACTTGCTCACATGACTATAAAGGCTGAGACGTCCTATAATCTGCCATCTGCAAGTTGGAGACTCCAAAAGCTGGTGAGATGTTTCCTGTCCAAGTCCAAAGGCCTGAGAATCAGGAGAATACATGATGTGAGTTCTGGTCTAATTCTGAAGGGCTCAGAACCAGGACTGTAAGTCCCAGTCCAAGGGCAGTAGAGGATCAATAGTGTTTAATCAAGTATTTGGTCACCTCATAACTCAGTAAAGTTGACACATAAAATGAACCATCACAAATATCCATTAATAAGAATAGGATAAGAAGGTCTAACATCCATTTAATTGGAGTTCCAAAAGGGAAGAATAGAGAGTATGGGAGAGACATTATTCAAAGAACTCTGTGTAATGATTTTCAGAATTGATGAAGACATAAATCTTCAGATTCAGGAGATACACTGAATTCCAAGCAATGCTGTATAACACCAAAGACAAAAAGAAGTTTACAAAAGCAAGAAAAAAGAAAAGCCAATTTACTTACAAAGTGTATGATAATTACAGTGAGAGAATTCTCATCAGTGACATAGAAAATAAAAGGCAATGGAATGATATATTCAAAGTTATGAGAGAACATAACTGTTAATCTCAGCTCAGTTATCATAAAATAAATATACTGCTGACTAATAAATATTGAGAATTTTTTACCTTCAACTTACTTACAGATCCTTACTAAAGCTACTTCTAAAAGGATGTACTTCAGGAACAAGAAAACTGTTTTCTCAAAAGAAAAGTATGAGATATGACAAGAAATTGTGAGCAAAGAAAAAAAACGTAATAAAAATACTAGACAGGAATAATATGTAACATGATAAGAAAGGGATCTTAACTCACATGCCAGGTTGAATATAGTTTTCAAGAAAACAGAATATGGAACTAGACTTTCTGGGTTTGATTCTCAGTCTCGTGAATTGCTATCTTTGTAACCTTGGCAAATTACTTAACTTCTGAGGCCTTAAATGACTTGTTATAAGTAAAGTGCTCAGAACAGTCCCTAACAAATAGCAGGCAACCAATAAACATTTTGTTTTTTTGGTGATTATAAAGGTCCTGGAATTGTTTAGAGAAAAGTTGACATATGAATACCTTTACACATCAACCCAAGTACGAGTTAGAAATAGAAGGATAATTATTAAAAATACAAATATAGAGGTTACACTTTTCTCATCACAGTGAGAGGGAAAAGTCTCTAGTTAATCCAAAATCAGACAGTAAAAGTAATGAAAAAAGCAGCTTATAAAAATAGAACATCTTGAAAATACTTGAAACATATGGTGGTAGACATTCATGTAAGAGAAAGAAATATAAGAAAATATATGTGAATCTGCTCATTTGTGCAAAAGAAATATGGAAAGGATAAACCAGAAATTAAAGAGGCTGGTGGGAAAGGAATTCTCCAGCACACGTGGAAGATTGTCAAAAATTGAACATCAAGCAAGTCTCAATAAATTTCAAAGAATTGGTAATATATTGATCATATTTGCAGAGTATAATGCAATTAATTTAGAAGTCAACTACAAAAAATAACTGACCCTGTTGGTGGGAGTATAAATTGATCCAATCACTTTGTAAAAAATGCTTGACCATGTCATCTAAAGCTGAATATACATATAACCTATGACCCAATAATTCATTTACACTAGTGGAAATGGCATGCATATGTTCAACAAAAAATATGTACTATAATTTTAACAGCAATACTATTTTGAATACTTTGAACTGGAAACTACCCAGATGTCTATTAACAGTAGAATGGATAAAGAAATTGAGGTGCATTCATAAAATGAACTACTCTGCAGCAATGACAATTAACAAACTACAGTTATATGCAGCACTATGTATGAATCCCAAAATTTAAGGTTGAGCAAAAGAACCCAGACAAGACAGCCTACACATTGTATGATTCCATTCGTATGAAATAGAAAAGCAGACAGATCTATGCTATTGGAAGTCAGGGTAGTGTTTACTCTTGGGAAGGGATAGTGATTAGAAGAAAGCATAGTAGTGGCTTCTGGAGTGCTGGCAAAGTTCTCCTTCTTGATCTTGGTGTTGATGACATAGTTTTATTTCATTTGTGAAAATTCACTGAGCTGTGAGTTTATGATATATTTTTTGTGTATGTATATTATTCTTTAATGAAAACTTAAAATTAAACTCAGGTAATGCTCATATATTTGGAAATTTAAAAACATTTTGCTAAGTTATTTATGAATAAGAATATAGGCAAAATTAAAATTTGTAATGCTTAGAACTACCGATAAAAATATTAAATTGAAATTCATGAAATATAGCAAAAGCAGAGGAAAATTTCTATTTTTGAATGTTTACATCAGAAAAAAGGGAAAGCTGAAAATTAATAAGCTAAGCATCCAGCTTAAGATAGCAAATGATCAGCAGGATAAACCCAAAGATGATAGGAGGAAAGAAATAAAGATAAAAGTAGACATTAATGACAGAAAAAAATAAGATAAAATATAGTTCTTTGGAAAGACTAATAAAATAGACAAAACTCTAGCAGACTGATAAGACAAAAGAGAAAATAAATAAATAAACAGTGTTAGAAATGAAAAAAAGGTATTGTGCACATTCAGCAGAAATTAAAGATAAGTGAAAACTACAAAGGACTTTGTAACAGTAAACTTGAAAATGTAGATGAAATAGACAATTTCCTAGAAACATATAACTTGCCAATATAAATTCAAGAAGAAATAAAAAGACGGAAGAGTACCAAAGAAATAGTGTTAAACAAATTGAATCAGTGATTAACAATTTATTCTTTCTGTCCTTCCTCTACCCACATAGATACAACGTGAGACCTAGTAACTTTTCAGAGTATTTTACCAAGCATTCATGGAACAGATAATTCCAAACCTACAGAAACTCTTCAAACAACATTTTAAACAGAACTATTCCCCACCTAGTTTAACCAGAGAAGAACATTGCGGGATGAACATTGTGAAAAAAGACGATAATAGGTAGCTGATTTAGATTATCATAGATATCATAAGTTGGGTTAATTTCAGAAAGAAAATGATAGTTGAAAATCTGTATAAGTAATATAATTGACCTTTTAGAAATATTAAATGAGAAAATTAATATGATGAGTTTTTCAATGGATATAGAAAAAACACTTGATTATGCTTAATTCCCATTCATAATAAAAACTTCAAATAAATTAGAAATAAAAGAAAACTTTCTTAATTGGGAAAAAAGTAACTACCAAAAACCTACAGCAAACATAATGCCTAACAGTAAATGTTATTTATGTTGGTGCAAAAGCAATTGCTGTTTTTGCCATTACTTTTACTTTTGCACCAACCTAATAGTACTATTCAGGTAAGAATGAAATAGGTATACTTGCTCTTATTACTATTCAGGTAAGTAAGAATGAAATAAGTATACTTGCTCTTATTACATCTATTTAACATCATACTGGAGATCCTAGATAATGCAGTTGGATAAGAGAAAGAACTAGAAAGAAAAGAAATATTGTCAATATTTGTATACAATATGATTGTCTAAATAACCTAAGAAAATTTGTAGAAAGACAATCATAAAATTCTAATCGATTTTATAGTTCAGCAAGATTGCTGGTATGAGATATAAGATTAACGTACGAATATCAATTCTAAACCTAAAAAAATGGCTGGACAATGTATAATTAAAAAATGATGCCACTTACAACGGCAACACAAGCATAAGATACGTAAGAATAAATTTAACCAAAGATATATATGATTTTTATGTAAAAGACTATGAAGCAGGCCAGGTGTGGTGGTTCGCCCCTGTAATCCCAGCACTTTGGGAAGCCAAGGCAGGCAGTTCACTTGAGGTCAGGAGTTTGAGACCAGCCTGTTTAACATGGTGGAACTCAGTCTCTACTAAAAATACAAAATTAGCTGGGCTTGGTGGCGTGCACCTGTAATCCCAGCTACTTGGGAGACCGAGGCAGGAGAATCAATCGAACCAAGGAGGTGGAGGTTGCAGTGAGCCGAGATCATGCCATTGCACTCTAGCCTCGGCATAAAAAGCAAAACTCTGTCTCAAAAAAAAAAAAAAAAAAGACCATGAAGCATTAATAAGCATCTAAATAAATGGAAACATATATCGTGTTCTTGAATGGAAGGACTCAGAATACAAAGCTGATAATTCTCCCCCAAATTAATGTAAAGATTCAGAGCAATTTTAGTTAAAACCCAGGCAGAGTTTTTATTTATTTTTGGTGGAGGCAAGAAGTGTGGAAAGAGAATGGAGAATGTGATGACTTATTCTCAAATTATTAAGAAAGAACAAAGAGCCAAGAATAGCCAAAATAATTTTGAAGCAAAAAATAGGGGCCTGTCAATGGTAGCTCACACCTGTAATCCCAGCACTTTGGAAGACTAAGGCAGGAGGATTACTTGAGTCCAGGAGTTTGAGACTAGCCTCGGTAATATGGTGAGGCCCTATTTCTACCAAAAAAAAAAAAAAAATAGTCAGGCATAGTGGTGTGCCCCTGTAGTCCCAGCTACTTGAGGGAATGAGGTGGGATGATCACTTGAACCCAGGGTGTCAAGGTTGCAGTGAGCTGTTATCCTGCCATTGTATGCAGTCTGGGTAACAGATTAAGACCATGCCTTAAAAAAAAAAAAAGAAAAGAAAGAAGAAAATTTATCCCAGATTATCAAAGCTTAATCATGAAGCCATAATAATCAAGGCTGTGTGATAATATGGCAAACTGTACAAAGACAAATGAATTTAATATAGAGCCTAGAAACAGAACCAAATAAATATGAATATTTGATATATGACAATGGAGCATTGCATAATGGTTGAAGAAAGGATGAACTATTTAATAACGGTTTGGAGCCAACTGACTATCCATTTGGAAAATTAAAATCGTATCTCTAATCATCATCTCACTCAGAAAAATAGCTTTGAGATTGATTAAAGAGCTATACAAATAAAAACTCTAAAACATGTAGAAGAGAATATAAAAGAATATTTTTATTATTTAAGGTGAGAAAAGATTTCATTAAGCAAGACAAAATTTTTTAAAGGAGGAGTGTAAAAATAGAAATATCTGAAAACTAATGGAGAACTTAGAGCTTCAGATCATGTCAAACTGTCACTCAAACTCAAGGACATAATAAACATATTCTCATTCATACAGGCCTCTGAAAGTTTTCCAAACACAAAACCATAATGAAAACAAATGCAGGAGATGTTGCACTACTATATGTACTAAAGTGATCAACTGTTTTAGTAAAGCTTGTTGTTATCTTTAAAATAACTAAGTCCAAATTAAGTAAAGAACCTAATTTTGTAGGCCAGAATTAAGTCTGCATAATATCCATGTGATGGGAGTTGGATTAAAGGAAGTAAAGCTTAGAGGTGTGAAAGTATGCTATTTTTTTTTTTTTTTTAGACAGTGTCTCACTTTGTCACTCAGGTCGGAGTTTAGCGGCACAATTATGGCTCACTGCTTTCTTGACCTCCCCAGCCTCAGGTATCTTCCTACCTCAGCCTCCTGGGTAGCTGGGACTACAGGCAAATACTACCAGTGGACCAGGCTAAATTTTGTATTTTTTGTAGAGATGGGGTTTTACCATGTTGTCCAGGCTGGTCTTGAAGTCCTAGGCTCAAGTGATCTGCCCACCCTGGACTCTCAAAGTACTGGGATTACAGACATTAGCCACCATGCCCAGCCTAAATTTCTTTTTTATTAAGGGGGATAGGTGGATAGTGTAATTTTTGTTTTTGTTTTTCTTCTTTTTTTGAGACAGAGTCTCCCTGTCAAGCAGGCTGGAGTGCAGTAGCATGATTTTGGCTCACTGAAAACTCCTCCTCCTGGGAGATCACGCCACTGCACTCCAGCCTAGGTGACAGAGCTAGACTTGGTCTCAAAAACAAAACAAAACAAAAAAACAAACCAAAAAACTGGACAGCACAATTAATAAGCTTAACCTAAGGCATGAATATAGAGTTCTGTATCCAACAATTTTCAAGTGTTTTTGAAATATCTTCAAAAATTATTGATGTACCACTGATAACCTCTGGCCACAGTGCAACTAGATTGGAAATTAGTTACAAAAATGTAAAAAATTGAAGACTGACTGCATATTTCAAAATCTGTAAAACACAATTTGCTGAATAACTCAGTTTTCTTAAAAAGCATATATTAAAAAACGCTAGAAGTGAATAATAATTACTATGTAGAAGCTTGTAGGATGCAAGAAAAATTTGTGATTCTAGGAAATTTAAAAAGACTTGAATTAATGACATTAATGCTAATTTTAAGATATTGGTGAAACAAAAAAACAATATGCCTACAGAAAATAGGAAAAATACAATAAAAGTGACATATAAAGCAAAGATTAAATAGAGGCCAATAAAGACAAAAGTTAATTTTTTCAAAACAGCTAACAACATGAATTGCTGACAAGATTTATCAAGAGAAGGAAGAAGGTATAACCAATTTTATGAATAAAAAGAGGAACGTAAAGTAGAAATTCAAAAATAACGATCCTGTCAACAACTCTATGCCAATGGTTTTGCAATTTTAGTTTAAAAGGATAAAACCCTAGAAAAAATATAATTTTCTAGAAGAAATGAAAGACCTGAATAGTCTTAAACTATTGCAGTAATTGAAGTAATTAAAACAGTGGTTAAAATCTTCTCACAGAAATAAATAACCCAACTAAAAATATGGGCAAAGGATCTACACAGACATTTCTCCAAAGAAGACATAGAAATACTTCTGTAATCCCAGCACTTTGGGAGGCTGATCCACAGGTGGATCACCTGAGGTCAGGAGTTCAAGACCAGCCTGGCCAACATTATGAAACCCCGTCTCTAATAAAAATACAAAAATTAGCTGGGCATGGTGGCATGCACCTGTAATCCCAGCTACTTGGGGGGCTGAGGCAGGAGAATTGCTTGAACCAGGGAGGCAGAGGTTGCAGTGAGCTGAGATCATTACATTGCACTCCAGCCTGGGCAACAGAGCTAGACTCTGTCTCAAGAAAAAAAAAAAAACCTCAACATCACTAATCACCAGGGTTGAACGCTTTGTTCTCACATAGCAGAAAAAAATGGAAGGGTCAGGCAGCTCTCTGAAACCTCTTTTATTATCCTATTCATGGGGGTGGAGTAGTCATGACTTAATCACTTTTTCAGAGGCCCCATCTCTTAATATCATCACCTTTGAGTTTAAGTTCCTACATATGTACTTTTGGAGGGACACATACATTCAAATCATAGTAGTATGTGAGGAATGTAATGGATATGTTAATTAGCTTGATTTAGCCATTCCACAATGTATACGTAATCAAGACATCATGTTTTACAATTTTTATTAGTCAATTAAAAACATCTTTCCACAGAGAAAACATAGATAGTTATGCAGAAAATTTCTATGAGTTTTTTAAAGGACAAATAAAATATTCAAGTTATTTCATATAATAGAAAAAGAAAGAATACTGCCCAATTTGTTTTGCAAAGCTAGCATAACTTTCAAAACAAAACTGGGAATACATTATGAGAAAGAAAAATTATAGGCCCATTTTCTGGTGAATACAAATATAATAATCTTAAATAAATATTAGCAAAACGAATCCAACATTGTATCGAAAATAGTACATAGTAATAAAGTTGGATTTATTTTAGGTATGCAAGGATGGTTTAATATTAGAAAATCTATAAACAAAATCCACATTTATACATTAAATGAGAAAAATCCATTTGCTCATATCAAAGCTTGAAGAAAAACTTTCATCATGAAAAATAAACACTTAGAAAATAGAAATGGAAGAGAACTTCTTTATGCTGACAAAAATATTTATTAAATAGCTAGTACAAATGTCATGTTAAATAGGGAAATATTTGTAGGTCCTTTAAAATCAGAAATGAGACAAGTATGCACATCATTACCACTTGTATTCTACATTGTATTTTCTTTTTATGAAGACAGTATAAGAAGACATGAAAGAGACAATGTAAGCATTAAGATTGTCTTTGACCAACAAAATGTGGTAGAACTAACTTTCTGGGACTTCCAAGCCCAGGCCTTAAGAAAATTGTCTACTTCTATTTTCTGCCTCTAGATGTTCAGACCCCATGGAAAATGTCCAGCTCCCTTGCTGGAGAGACCCCATAGTGAAATTATGTGGACAGGCCACATGGACAGAAATTGTAAGAACTGAGAACTTCAGCCAACAAGAACTAAGGCCTCACAAGTATGACCTCAGTTGGCTGTTCCAGCAAGTCCCCAGCCATTTGAGCTGTCCTAGCTGAGGCTGCAGACATGTGAGTAATAATACATTCTTGGGCATCCTGGCCCCCCAGACATCTGGTAGGGAAGAGATAACCTAGCCTGCTTTGCTGTGGCCTGTCCAAATACTGACCCGCAGACTCATGAGCAAGATAAGATTATGATTGTTTTAAGTAGCTAAGCCTTTAAGTAGTTATTATAGATATTTGAGACACCAGGTGTCTAACTTCATACATTGTTCTCTTAAGCTCTGTGATAGTATGTGTATAGTATGTGTATGTGTGTGCCTATGTATTTATCTATCTGTTTATCTAGATATGTACCTATACGAATGAGAAACGTTTAAGGCCTTTTATATGAACCCTTGCTATAGAAAAGTTTTCATTTAGTTGACAATTCATACAGTATAATATGGATTGTGTCAGATAGATGCCAAGGTGACCCCAATGATTCCCATCTCCTAGTTTTCACACTCTTGTGTAATCCCCTCCCCTTAAGGGTAGGCAAGACTTATGGCTTCCTTCCAACAAAATGTAAAAAGATGATGGAATGTTACTCCAGTGATTAGATTATGTTATGTTATAAAGACGATGGAACATCATCCTGTAATTATGTTACGTTATATCAGACTCCATCTTAGTAGACTGGAGCTAGAGATTCTCCTTGCTGGATGAATAAACAGCCATATTGAGAAAGCTCATGTATCAAAGACCTTTAGGCAGCCTGTAAGACCTGAAGGAGGCCCCCAGTCAATTGCCAGCAAAAAGTCAGGGCCCTCAATCATACAGTCACAAGAAAATGAAGTCTATCAACAACTGGAAGAGCTTGGATTCTTCTTCCAGTCGAGCCACCAGATGAGAATGTAGCCTTCTGAGACCCTGAGCAGAGGATTCACACAAGCTGTGCCTAAACTCCTGACCCATGGAAACTACAAGACAATAAGTGGGTTTTTTATTTGTTTATTTGTTTGTTTGTTACTGTTTTACAAGACTAGTGAATGTGTGTGGTTTTTTAAGACACTAAATTCGCGGTAATTTGTCACATAGCAGTAGAACACAAATACAGGAAAATTTGTTTTGGGGTAAGTATTGATGGAGTATTCCTATGTGACCAGCAAGGAAGAGCATTGTTGGGCAAATAAAAGAGTTGTAAATGAAATGGCCTATATCTCTTTATTCACAGAGTATATCTGGTAGTCATCAATATGCCTTTTGATTTTGACTCAGGATTAGAGAAAATGGTGCAAATAAGTACAAATTCATTGCAATAATAAATGCATGGATTTATTTCTGGGTTCTCTACTCTGTTCTATTGGTCTATGTATCCGTTTTTATGCTAGTATCAGGCTGTTTTTGTTACTGTAGATTTGTATTATAATTTGAAGTCAGGTAATGTGATGCCTCCAGCTTTGTTCTTTTTGCTCAGAATTGCTTTGGCTATTCTGGCTCCAAATCTGCAGCCATACTTTGTGGCTCCATATAATTTTTGGGTTATTTCTTCTATTTCTGTGAAGAATGTCATTGGTATTTTGCTAGAGATCGCATTGAATCTGTAGATTGCTTTGGGTAGTATGGACATTTTAACAATAAAGATTCTTCAATTGATTGAATATGGAATATCTTTCCATTCTTTGTATCCTCTTCAATTTCTTTTCTTTCTTTCTTTTTTTTTTTTTGAGATGGAGTTTTGCTCTTGTTGCCCAGGCTGGAGTGCATTGATGTGATCTTGGCTCACCACAACCTCCGCCTCCTGGGTTCAAGCAATTCTCCTGCCTCAGCCTCCCGAGTAGCTGGGATTACAGGCATGCACCACCATTCCTGGCTAATTTTGTATTTTTAGTAGAGATGGGGTTTCTCCATGTTGGTCAGGCTTGTCTCTAACTCCTGACCTCAAGTGATTCAGCCTCCAAAAGTACTAGGGTTACAGGCATGAGCCACCATGCCCAGCCCCTGTTCAATTTCCTTCATCCATGTTTTATACTTTTTATTGTAGAGATCTTTTACTTTGGCTAAGTTTATTTCTAGGTATTTTATTTGTAACTATTGTAAATGGAATTACTTTCTTGGTTTCTTTCTCAGATTGTTCACTGTTGGCATACAGAAATGCTACTAATTTTTGTACATTGATTTTATATCCTGTAACTTTCCTGAATTTGTTTATCAGTTCTAGTAGATTTTTGGTGAAGACTAGGCTTTTCTAAATATAATATTTTTACCTTTTCTGAAGGGCTTATTTTGAACAATCCAAGGGTGTTATTTGAAGAAGTCATATAAAACTGTGTCTTTCAACTCCTCCCCGAAGGCCTCCCTCAGCATGATAATTCACCCCAAATAAACATAAATCTAACTTCAAATATCAGTATTGGGGTTCATTGGAGTCTTCTGGGTACAGAGTGAATTCCTTGGCAAATTATTCCCCCATAGTTCCCAGCAAAACTTCCCCCAAATCTTCTGCACAGCTTTCTCTCCCAAGTCACACATTAAGCTACATTTTCCTCCTCATCTCATTTACTTAACTCCTCCTCAAAACTCTGCCCACCTCTCTTTCATCCTCTTTCTTCTGCCTCTTAGTGGAGTCTTTTCTTCAAGAGAAGCTTCATGCTGCCACTTTGGTAAATCATTCTGCTCCCTTTTCTCTTCCTTAATTTTGGACCTTTACCTATTAGCCCTGGCAACACATAAAATCATCTATGTGCAGTCACAGAATTGTCCTCAAAAGGCAACTGAGGGAGACAGCCATGGACAGGGACACTTGAATATCCCCCACCCCGCCCAATGCATTGGGGTTTTCTAGAGAAGCAGACCAAATAGGAGATCTATCTATCTAGCTATCTATGAATATATATGAATATACACATATATGCATATATATTCACATAAAGAGATTGATTATGAGGAATTGGCTCAGGTGATTATAAAGGCTAAGATGTCCTGAGATCTGCAATCAGTACACTGGAGGCCCAGGAGAGCTGATTTTGTTGTTCCAGTGCAAATACCAGCATGCTCAGGACCCAAGAAGAGTCGATGTTTCAGTTTGAGTCTGAAGGCAGGAATAAAATGATGTCTCAGCTTGCAGGCAGTTAGGGAGGAGAAATTCCCCTCTATTCACTTGAGGGTCAGCCTTTTTGTTCTATTCGGGCCTTCAGTGGATTAGATGAGACCCACTCCTGTTGGGAAAGGTAGTCTGCTTTACTCAGTTTACTGATTCAAATGTTAATCGCATCCAGAAACACCGTCACAGACACACACCTAGAATCAGTTTGACCAAATGTCTGGGCGCCCTGTGGAGGAGTCAAATTAACAAGTAAAATGAACCATCATACCTCATCACATTTGCCTCTCTTGCACAGTTCTTTATCATATGGGCCAGGTTTCTAGGCTCATTTCTTCTCTTGCTCCTTTCATAGCAGGCTAATGGTTCTCATGTCCTGCAGTAGACTCTTGCCTTGCAACCTTTCTCCGCTCCAAACACTGTGTGGCTTTAAGATTGAGCTCACATGTCACTTCCTCTGTAAAGTGTTCCTTGACTCCTTCCAATCAGACAGAATTGCTCTCTTTTCTGCATCCCCAGCACTCTGTGTGACTCTAAGTCAGGTACTGATCACAGATGCATTATGTTCTATTTACGTCTGTGTTTGACACGTCTGTGTTCTCTAAGTGATCCCCTAAGAGTTGAGAATCTGGTTGAAGTGATGAGGAGGATGAATGTCATATATGCATGGAAATGATATCAATAATTTTATTTGGCATGCCAGCAACTAGTTTCTCTTTATCTATAAAGACACTTTAGTTGAACTTGGTTTAGCTTTTAAGTAGAAATGTTAGTAATAATACACATGGCTAAAACACAAAATCCTTATTAACATGTTGGATAGTACTCTATAAATGTTTCACATATATGACTTTATTTAATCATTACATTAACACTAGGAGGTAAGTCGTTATAACCCCCTGTACACATGAGAACACTGAGGTAAGAGCAGTGACATAGCTTAGCAAGGTCACAAAGCATGTGGGTGTGGCATAGGAGTTTGTACCCAGGCATAAGTGTGTAATACCCATATAGTCAGGGAGAGGTCTATGAAGTTCTGAGAGGAAAGCTGCACGTCTATGCCATCTATTATACAGAGTCTTGATTCCCCAGACCCCTACATAGCATAGCATTCTTTTTGTGCTTTCATTATTGTTATTATTATTTTTTTGAGATGGAGTCTTACTCTGTCGTCCAGGCTGGAGTGCAGTGACATGATCTGAATCTCTGCCTCCCGGGTTCAAGTGATTCTCCTGCCTCAGGCTCCTGAGTAGCTGGGACTATAGGCATGTACCACCACACCTGGCTAATTTTTGCATTTTTAGTAGACATGAGGTTTCACTGTGTTGGTCAGGCTGGTCTTGAACTCCTGACCTCAGGTGATCCAATTGCCTTGGCCTCCCAAAGTGCTGGGATTACAGGCATTAGCCACCACGCCCAGCTTTTCTTTGTGCAGAGGTGTTTCTTTGTTCCTTTTCTCCTCCATTTTCTCTCCTTAGAAATGTTGCTATTATGATACAACCTTTTCTGGAAAAGCACCATCAGGAACCACGTGCATTCCAAGCCTGGTTTTCATTACCAGATTTGCTTTCCACATATGCTTCTCACAGTGAGCATGAAGTTACAGTGCCTGGCCTGTGACTGTGCTTTGTGGTTGGTGCTGCCAACCTCAGGATTAAACAATAAAGAGCCAATTGTATATTTCATGGTTATTATACCGTTTAATCAGGATTTTTAAAAAATTGTATAGAGTAATGGAATCTGTAAATGTATTTATAATTAATGCTATTTTCATTTCATTGAGTAAAAACACATTGTGTGAATTATCAAGGGAGAAATATCTTAATTTTTCTTTAGGAATGAGCAATTTTTCATCCAGAGTCTCCCTTCCTCAAACAAACAACAACAAAAAAAAAACTATAATTTTCTGTTAGAAAAAAATGGGAATTAGTCAATTCAAATATATTTCTATGCCAAAAACTAAATAAAAACAAAATAACTAAACAGGAGGATATTACCCACATTACCATACATAAATAACTTAGTGTCTTTAAGTTTCATACATTGCAATTAACTAAAAACTACTGAAATGATGTAAATATTCTTATAACTTAATTCCCTTCTTAGGAATATTCTTACCAGGATATTATAAAATGTGCTCTTGTACAGATGGCTAGGACATTTACCTTGGAGGAAAATGATCATTAGTATCTAAGTAGCTACTGCCTATAAATCGTGGTATTTTTAGAGCAAAATCACAGTTCTTTCACATTTTTCAATTAGCAAATGAGATTAAAGAAAATAGCTTCAGCTCTCACAAATCTCTTTTTGATGTAAGAATGCATAAATCGGGCATTTAAATGTAAGAATGTGGGAGTTTTCAAGAGGATTCCTTGGTACCAGACCTGTCCATATGCGGCAGTCTCTGGGGCCAAGAAGTGGAATGTCTTGCGATAATTTTGCTTTGTGGGACCATCATGGGTTTTAGTAGCAAGCCACTTATTATGAAACAGCTTGGGGAATGCTTCCAGAGAAAATATGAGAAATCTGCTATGCATTTAGAAATACCCTTCTCCAGACATGGAAGCGACATTACTTGCAAAACTAAAATATTTTGGAAGAGGAATCGTTGGCTCATATCCACTTAATTAGGATGTTTGAAGAGTCCTTACCGTGGTTGGCATAGAGAATAACTTCTATTTCACATCAGCCTGATATCCCAACCAAAAAAAAAAATCGCTTCTGCCTTTTAAATTCTTTTCTGGTGACTTGTCAATTCAGACTATTTTGAGAAAGAAAAAATTAAAGCTGTCGAATTGTAATAAAAGTTTCTGGGGCCAAATTTAGATTGACCTTGGGCAAGTCATTTACTTTTTTGGGTCTGAGATATTTTTTTCTCCCTGCTGTGTTTAAATAAGTTGGATTGGATCCCAGATTTGCTGGTCTGGTAAAAGAGGAAGATATGTCCTTGGCTGTAGAATCAGAAAGTGATGTGGTAATTTAAGCGGCTTAAATTAAATTAAAGCTTTATCTTTAACTACTAAGGACTTGCTTTCCTAACCGAAAGTTAGAATGGTGATATGTATTTGTTAAGAATTTAATCATGAAATGAGCAACAATAATAGCTGTGCAAATTATTACTTCTTTCTTTGTTTCTTCTCTCAAAGATCATAGGTACAAGCCTGTCTCTAATTATATATCATTTAGATGTAGCACTTTCATGAGAGGATGTCAAGGTGTTTTGCAAACATTAGTTAAGACTTTTATCTTCCCTGTGAGTGATTATGATTGTTTTTCTGCTACATAGAGCAAGAAACTGAGACATAAAGCACTTTAGAAGCTGCCCAAAATTACCCTCATGAACACTGCCATTAAGAACCACAAGGATTGTTTGTAAGTTACTCGCTCTAAACTGCAGCGTTATATAGTTACTTGGTAGAAGTCAACTAACTAAGACATTTTTGAAAGAAGGCCAATCAGCCTTGGTGCCACTGGCTAAAGTTCTCGGACATGTTGAAATGCTTGTCTTCTATGCAGAAGTGGAGGCAATCCCATCTAAGTGAGGGAGGGAAAGTTACCATGAGACTGACTGGCTCTGTCTTCTTTTCAGAAGCTACAGGCTTCATTCCCACGTAGCATCTGGGTAGATTCTATAGCATTAGGTGGAGTTCATAACAGTAGTGTTTCTGAAGAATGGAGATGCCCTCCAAGGTATTACTGTGAATACCACTAGGGGTTCCAGGGTGTAAGGGAGCAGGATCAGGGTTGGATAAATGGCACCCATGCTGCCTAATTTCACTTTTCACAAAAGCGCAAGAGGTAGAAATCACCCTGGAGACTGCTGTAGTAATCCCTAAATGCCTTATAGGATTATTGAACTATACTTTTACAGGTTCTTTCTGTTCTTTTTTTTCTCTTTCTTATTTAAGAGATGGTGCTCCTTTAAGTTGTCTAGGCTGGCCTCGAACTCCCGGGTTCAAGCAATCCTTCCACTTCAGCCTCCTGAGTAGCTGGGACTACAGTTGCATGCCACTGGCCCTGCATTATTGGTTCTTAATGTGAGAAGATTTTGCTTTTATGAGTGTCTACTTGGTGTCATGTGGAGAAATGGCTGACGGACAAAAAAATACTAGTTGCAGTAAAATTTATTTATTCTTCTTCTCTCATTGCCTCACTCCTAGACCACTGCCTCAGTAGTTTTCTCATTTTCAGTTATTCCCTCTTCAGTCCATCCTGTGTCCAACAACCAAATTAGTTTACAAAGCACTGCTTTTGTGGCACAACTCCTAGAAATCTCCTACAGCTCTTCATTGTACAAGATCAACAATAACAGCAACACAACAGAAACTAATATTAGCCAGGCCTTCAATTATAAGTAGACATTGCACTAAGGGCTTTACATACTTTAATTATAAACATTTCTGTATAACTTTGAAGATTCCGTTAAAATTGAATCCGCTCTTCCCATCTCTTTGGTGTTGACCACAGAAGCGACATGATGAAGGGAATGTCATTGTTTAGAAAGTGTCACAATAAGATGCACATGTTGTGCCACCGCTGCAGCTTCAAGGCCTGCCGCCTTCAGAAGTTAACCTGTGGCTAACGTGGCTACCCTGCCAAGCGCAAGAAGTGTAAATGAGGTGCCAAGGCTAAAACACAAAATAGCACCGGGACTGGTCGAATGATGCACCTAAAAATTGTATACTACAGATCCAAGCATTGATTCTGTGAAGGAAAAACACCTAAACCAAAGAAGGCAACTGTTGCAGCATTCAGTTCATCTTAAAAATTTTAATGATTTGGCCAGGCTTGGTGGCTCATGTCTGTAACACGCCCGGTGTTAGCTTCATTTTTAAAAAAGTACTGGACATGACCCATTAAATTGATTTGATGAGTTGTGATATAGGATTTGAAAAATATTGGCCTAGAAGCATGAGATAAGCACCCTTAACCCTTTCTCACTGCAAATCTCACTCCATACATCCACCTTCTCTGTATCTATGCCCTTGCTGCTGAGTACTGCTGGTGAAAAATAACACTTAGGAAGACCCAGTGGAGGCTGGAGATAATACATTTGTAGAGGTTGATATGCATAATAGTGTTATTTCATCTAGCAGGTCCTCATGTGTCTTATGCCATCATTATCCCCTCTCCGCTAATGTATCAGCCTGCACACATAATTGAGGCCATTGGGGAACATGTCCCTTTAACAGCCCACCTCACATATACTACCTAATCAGTATCTATATTCTCTCTCATCTTTCATCTCTCAGAGAGGGAGGTGCTGCATTATGATGTTTTAAGTGCTCATATTATTATTTATTCAGGTGTTCATCTGCTTCCTCCAGGAGCAGTTCTGTTTCACTGGGCTTGCCTTCTTTTTCCCTTTTTTTTTTTTTTCCTGAGACAGGGTCTTGCTCTGTCATCCAGGCTGGAGTGCAGTGGCAGACTTACGGTTCACTGCAGCGTCAACCTTCTGGGCTCAGGAGATCCTCCCACCTCAGCCTCCCGAGCAGCTGAGACTACAGATGGATGCTGCCACACCCTGTTAATTTGTGTATTTTTTGTAAAGATGGAGTTTTGCCATGTTTCCCAGGATAGTCTTGAACTCTTGGGATCAAGCCATCTGCCTGCCTTGACCTCCCAAAGTGCTGGGATTATAGGCGTGAGCCACTGCACCTAGCTGGGCTTGCATTCTAATCATTCTACCTGTTCCACCACTTTCTAGCTGCTGGACAACCTTAGGTAAGATATTATTTTTCTTCCAGGCTCATTTAGAGCTCAGACCTTCTTGCTGGTTTTTTTTTTGTTGTTGTTTCCCTAAGACAGGGTCTCATTTTGTTGCCTAGGTTGGAGTGCCATGGCACAATCTTGGCTCATTGCAGCCTTGACCTCCTGGGCTCAAGCATTCCTCCCACCTCAGCCTACCAAATAGCTGGTACTACAGGCATAGGCCACCATGCCCAGCTAATTTTTTGTATTTGTAGATACAGGATTTTTGCCATGTTGCCCAGGCTGGTCTCAAACTCCTGAGCTTAAGTGATCCTCCCAACTCAGCCACCCAAAGTATTGGGATTACTGGTGCACACTGCTGCACCTGGCTTGGTATGTCTCAAATGGTATGTCTTAAATGGCAGAGATGTAAGGCAAAGGGGTCTTTGACCTGGTAGTTGATGCTGTAGAGGCCTGTAGAGTAGAGATGCTGGAGGAGGCCTTCTGCTCTCTGCCATTCCTGTACCCTGCTGGCTTAGAAGTCAGGGAAGACGTAGGCCTACCATTGGCTCTCTCCTGGCTTTTGTGGAACAGGGAGACCAGCATACTCACACATGGAGTCAAGGTTGATCATCACCAGGAGCCATAGTTTGCCAAATGCCAAGCTCTCTCCAGTATTCACTGACAAATGCCAAGCTCTCTCCAGCATTCACTGACAAATGCCAAGCTCTCTCCAGTATTCACTGGCAAATGCCAAGCTCTCTCCAGTATTCACCTCTATCAGCCTGCACACACAATTGAGGCTGTTGGGCCTTATGTTCCTTTAACGAGTTCCTTTAACATGTTCCTTTAACGAGTTCAGTTTACTGGGAAGGAAACACCACATCATGTCATTCTACTGTGACCCTGTGTAGCTGTAGCCTCATCTATACCCAGTTGCCTGAAGGTCCTAGCAGCCCCATGACTCATGAGAGGCAGAGAGCTTGTGGGATTGAACAAGAAGGAGTTGCCTTCAGGATGCCTTTTTCTGGTGCAGTCAAATTGACCTAGCTTGAAATCTTGGCTCTGCCACTTACTCTCTGTGTAACCTCCACAAATTACTCATCTGTAATTTTGGTTTCCTCATCTGTAAAATGAGAATAATATTTACTGCTGAAAGTCTTTTGTGGATTAAAAGAGATTGGCCAGGTGTGGTGGCTCATGCCTGTAATCCCAGCACTTTGAGAGGCCGAGGTGGGTGAAGCACGAGGTCAGGAGATTGAGACCATCCTAGCTAACACAGTGAAACCCCGTCTCTACTAAAAATACAAAAACTTAGCTGGCCATGGTGGCACGCACCTGTAGTCCCAACTACTCGAGAGGCTGAGGCAGGAGAATTGATTGAACCTGGGTTGGGGAGGTTGCAGTAAGCTGAGATCGTGCCACTTCATTCCAGTGTGGGCGACAGAGCAAGACTCTGTCTAAGAAAACAAAAAAGAAGAGATCATGCATGTAAGACATTTAGCATAATAGTGCCTAATGCATATTGCCCCATAAGTGTTAACCATTGTTACTTCTCAAACTTACTCTTCCTCCTGGTTTTTCTATCTTTGTGAAAGCTGCATGGTCTATTGGTCACCCAAGCCAGAAATCTGGGAGTCATTCTAAGCCTTACATCCTGTTTGTTGTTGATTTTACCTCCATGAAATCTAACATGTCTGTTTTTTCCCTTTATATTCACTGATACTGCCTTAGCTCACACCTAGTCTTCTCTTACCAGAACTCTTTCCTAACTTGTCACCCTGACTCAGCTATTGTCCTCATTTTTTTGTTTTCCATGCTACTACTTGAGTGGGTATTCTAAAGTGAAAATCTGGTTGTATTATTCTCCACCTTAAAACCGTGCAACAACTCCTCATTATCTGCAGGATAAAACCTGAACTACTTTCACCATCCTGCGTGGTCACTTCTTTGCTCAGCCTTAAATTTCACTTCACCCTACCTTGGATCCCATGAACTTGCCGTTTTATGGCTTGACATTTCCAAGGCAACCTAAGATGTCCTTCCTTATCCTGTCAACCCAGGCAAATTCTACTTCACTTGTAACATTCAACTCAAGCATCTCTGCCACTATGAAGTAGGTCTTTAATTCCCCCTATTTTTATGCATAGTTGAGTACTCCCCCCTGCTTTTTTTTTAGAGGCAGGGTCTCACTTAGTCACCCAGGCTGGAGTGCAGCAGTGCAATCACAGCTCACTGTAGCCTCAAACCCCTGGGCCCAAGTGTTTCCCCTGCCTCAGCATTCTGAATAGCTAGGACTACAGGTACCACCATGCCCAGCTAATTTCATTTTTATTTTTTGTAGAGACAGGGTCTCACTGTGCTTCCAAGGCTGGTCTTGAACTTCTGGCCTCAAGTGATTTTCCCCCTACCTCAGTCTCCCAAAGTGCTAGGATCACAGGGATGAGCCATTGCCCCCCACAGCCAGACATTCCCATCTTTGGGTTCTCATGGACTCTTATTTTCTTTAGTTACAACATGTAATTGTGATTCTGGGCTATAAGTTCCTTGAGAGCAGGATACATATTCAAATCCCAGAGTTTACTATAGTGGTTGATACACTGGGAAAGCTTACACATGTTTATCAAAGAAAATAATAGGTGGGGTGCGGTGGCTCACATCTGAAATCCCAACACTTTGGGAGGCCAAGGCGAGTGGATCACTTGAGGTCAGGAGTTCAAGACCAGACTGGCCTACATGATGAAACCCCATCTCTACTAAAAATACAAAAATTAGTTGGGCATGGTGGTGCATACCTATATTCCCCACTATTCTGGAGGCTAAGGCAGGAGAATCGCTTGAACCCGGGAGGGGAGGTTTCAGTGAGCCAAGACTGAGCCATTATACTCCATCCTGGGTGACTAGAGCGAAACTTCGTCTAAACAAAAAAAAAAAAAAAAAGAAAGAAAGAAAGAATAAATAAGTTCCTGTAATGTATGATAAAGATATATACATAGATACTCAACTGATCATTTATCTACCTGTCTTTTCACTCTGTGATTTTTCAGAAAATCAAAATGATTCTCAAAGTGTGGTCTCCAGTACCAGCATCATCAACATCACCTGGGGATTTATTAGAAATGCATATTTTAGGCCCCACTCTTTTCTCCCTGAATCAGCAATTCTGAAGGTTGGCCCGGCACACCAGTTCAGTAAGCCTTCCAGGTAATTTTGATGCATGCTAGAGTCTGCAAGCCACTGCTCTAGACGAGTTTTTCTCAGACTCTGACTACGGATCCCATGTATTAGAATCACCTGGGCTGATTGTTTAATGGTGCCAGACCCTATTCCAGAGTCTCTGAGTGCATGAAATAGCTGTGGTTTCAGAGCTGGCTGCACATTGGAAGTCGCTGGGCAGGACTTAAAAACAATAACCAGTACTCTGACTTTATTCCCAGAGATTCTGATTTTTTGGGTTTGGTGTAGAAACTGGCATAATTTTTTTTTTTTTTTTTTTTTTTTTTTTGAGACAGAGTCTTGCTGAGTCGCCCAGGCTGGATTGCAGTGACAGTATCATGGCTCACTGCAGCCTCAACCTCCCGGGCTCAAACAATCTTTCCACTTCAGCCTCCTGAATAGCTGGGACTATAGGCGTATGCCACCATACTCAGCTAATTTTTTCTATTTTTTTTTTTCTGTATAGATGGAGGTTGGGGGAGTCTTACTTTGTTTCCTGGGCTGATCTTGAACTCCTGGCTCAAGTGATCCTCCTGCCTTGGCCTCCTAAACTGTTGAGATTACAGGCATGAGCCACCATGCCCAGCCGTTTTTTTAAAGCTCCCAAGGTGAAACAAATGTACAATATACAGCCAGGGTAGAGACCCACTGCACTGTGAACATGGGCTCTGGGGTCTAACGCCTGTCTTCTAGTCCTGATGTCCCCACTTCCTAGCAGTGACTTCTGGCAAGTTAACTCTCAGTTTCTTGTCTGTAATGAGGATTAAATTAGGAGATATATATCTATATATAGCTTAACACAGCCTAGCCTATAGCAATCTTTTAATAGACATTAATAGAACTCTTACGGTTCCTTATGTACACACATTTAGGAACCATGGAGCTAGAGAATATCCTTATTCCCTGAAACCGATTGAGTGCTGAAGGAATTTCTTTGCTCTTAAGCAGATTTAATCAGGAGCCATGTAAATGCCTCAACTTTCAGTTCTGCTGTTTCATCTGGACAGTCAGTCCTGTTTCATTCTGATGGTGGTGACAAAGTGCAGCTGTACCTACATAGACACAGAGATTGGAAGTGCTTTGTAAGTGTATATCATGCCCTCTTGCTCATACATGTTTAATAAGTGTATCTTTTCTTCCCGATTAAATTCTGAAGCTTGTGGACAGGGATTGTGGTATTTTCATATCACAGTGCCTAGCAGAGTGCCAGATAGACGAAAGACCCTCAAATTGACTGAAACGTGAGCTACCCCTGTCAGTTTCGGTCGTGCATGGTGTGATCCTGATGAGGGTTTCTAAATTCCCTGTGTCTTGACATCCTCATCTAAGAAAGGAGTGGGTTAGCTATTTCAATGTACTTCCTGAGGCTGCTCCGACAATTAACAAACACAAATGTCCACATAGCACCTTAGCAGTTCTAGTGTGCTCTCAATTTGCAAATATTAAAAGAAAATAGACACAAAGTTTCCCCACAGCTGTTGTTGGAGCTCTGAGTATTTATTTTAGGTTGGTATTGCTGGTGTTACCAGGTATCTCAGCACTGCCTTTTTTCACTGTGATACCTCATTGTGAATGTATAAATACCCATTACAAAAAATTAAATTTTCAGATACAACTGTTTTCTAAGACTTAATATTTCCTTTTTATTTTCTTCCTCTTGAAATCTAAAATGACATCTGTTTTCTAAGATTTAATTCGCACCTTTAAAAAGGAAAATCATAATTATGTTAGAAGCACAGAGGGCCACCATGTAAATCTCATATACTTTATGGACTAAGAGTGTGTTAAACAGATGAAAACTGTGATTTTCATCCAAGATGAAATATATACACTTTTCCCCCAGGACTTAGGTGTAGCTGTTTCAGTAATCAGGGCTTTATTAATGTTGCCACCTATATGATTTTTATTACTGAATCCAAATAGGAATGATTGTTACCTTTGAAGATTTTTTGGTCAGAAATCAGTACATCAGAGAGTAGTTTCTTAGAACTGTTGTTAAAGCAGAACTTTGAGAGTCAGAAGCAGGCTGGGGTTATTCCCAATCTGACCTCTCCATACTACTACTATGTTCTGTACCTTGTTCTATCCCTATCTAAATCACATTGTTCTCAAATTTTTATATATACTTATTATAGTGCTTCAGGCAGCTGGTTTTTATTTTCATTAGGATTAGTCACACTGTTCCCTGGCCTTGGAATTTGTAAGAGGTTTGGATGGAGAGACTGCTCTTGGACGCTGAGGCCTGTGTAATTTTGTTAAAGTTTTCTTGGCTTGCTGAATTCATTGCTGTGGTTCTTGACAGATGAAGGGTGTGTGTGAATTGGCTGTAATTTTTTTGTTGTATGAGGCAAAACTCCACATTGGGTAGCTTTTAATAATTCAGTTTTATTTATTTTCTGAATGTTAGAGCATTACATAGGACTCCTAGAAAGAAGTTGAGTAGTTATAAGTGCTCTTAGATTGTTTTATCACTGTAAGATTTCCCAAATTATTTCTAAAGGTATACTGATATGTGACGTGTATTTAGGTGTAGGATAATTCTGGCAAGTTTGTTTGAGTATTAGGTCTTTATTACCTATTTCCAGAAATGCTCGCTTTCATAATTTATCCTTCAGGAAAGTCAATTAGAAATCACTTAATTTTTTTTTTTTGAAAGAAAGAAAAAGAGAGGAAAGAAAGTGAGAGTGAAAGAAATAAAAAAAAAAGAATGTAAGAGAGAAAGAAAGAGGAAGGGAAAGAGGGAGAGAGAACGGGATTCTTGTTCTATTGCCCAGGCTAGAATGCAGTCTAAAAATGGGTATTAAAAACCTCTTTTTTGCCAATAATTGTGCTTAACAAT